>JBAMHX010029844.1:0-13240 GCA_037177515.1 Pseudomugil tenellus
CAATTCCCAGGATCTTCACTGTAACGTAGACAACAGCCCCAAACTCCTGAATGTCTAAAACAAGACAGCATGATCACTTTCTGCTTAGTGGAAAATACAGTTAATGAATTCAGTAGTAATGTTTCCATTAATGTAGGTATAAATAAATAAATAAGAAGCAGTTCCTTTACCTTCATTTTTCAAATGACTCCAATATGACGTCTGATTACTGAGAATATTTGCAGCCACACAAGTAACTTTCTACATCTGTCATGTTGGTAATCTTAAGTGTGTAAACTTGTCCCTCAGACACATTAACGTGTCCATCTGTGCTGATCTTGAACCAGGTGAAGCTTCTGACGGGAGGCTTGGCTCTGCTGGAGCAGCTCAGATTCACCCAGCTACCTGCTGACACCAAACCTGATGGACTGATGGATGCTGAGGTGTCTTTAGGAGCATCTGAGAAGAAAATGTGACACACATGAAGTTTATTGATGAGAAACAGGTGAACCATGATGTGCTGACAGGATGACTTACATGAAACACTGAGAGTCTCTTCTGTCTCTGAAGTCTTGACATGTTTTCCTTCATCCACAGGATATAAAAATTACTACAGATTTTTACTTTTTAATCATATGAACAATAGATTAGATAAATTAAAAACAAACTCTCACCTGTAACTGTTATCTGAAGTGGATCACAAGAAGCTGTTGCCATGAACGGTTCTATCTCAATCCTGAAGAAGTATCTTTCTGACTGACTTGAGGTTAAATTAAACAGAGTGGTGCAGTTTTTCTCTCTCAAGTTCCCAATAATTCTCATGTCATAGATATTAACTGGTTTACTGCTGTTGAAAACATCATTTTTGGATTCTTATTATATTCTGGGTCACTTTTAATCCACACCCCAAATAATTGTCTTTGACGATCAAACACTTCCTGTCCTCCTGATATTTCACTAAAGCTACATGGGATTTGCAAACAAGATCCACTCAGTGCTTTTATCTGCTTTGGTGTCTTTATGGAGAGTTTTGAGTTCTGGCCACATTTAAAACACCTGTCAAAACCAAAGTGATGATGAAAGTTGGGAATTTAAATAATATCAGTATTTGAAACTATGAATAGTTAATTAAACATCTCTAAATGAAAGTAAAGAACAAACATCTGACCTGGAAGAAAGAAGACACTCAGTAACATGTTGACTGTCACCACGTTCACAGACATGGCTGCAATGAAACTCCCACATTCCTCCTTCATCTCTTAAATCGAAAATATATTGAGGTAAAAAAACAGGATGATAAAAACTGCCATATTTCAGTCTTTTTAAAATAATTATTATAAATAATTGAAGTATACAAATGAGGATAATGTTTTTAAAAATAATAACTTTAAATATTTAGAAATATTTTTAGAGAATTAAACTTTTAGTAATTAAAAATCAGCTAAGAAGAAAACGAACAGCCTCTAATAATTGTCATTATTATCCAGTTATATTAATGATAATTATACAAATTCAAGTTAGAAACATCAAAATATGAACTTGTGTATGATTTTTGTCTTATTGAATCTGAGGCTGAAACAGAGAGCTGCATGGTTTCAGAAAAATTTAACTAGTAGATTCTCACTACAAAAAACAACTTCTCTTTTTAAAAGCACGAATCACACAAAAGTTCAGAAACATGTGGTTTTAAACAGTTTACATCCTTCCTACTTTAAACGTGTTAAAGAGGAAGTCTCCTCAGTGCAGCATCTTGAGGACACAGAGTGCTAAAGGCTCATTTCTCTACATGTTTTACTTTTCATGTTTCTCTGAATATTCAAACATGAAATGAAAATAAAGAAGAAAATGTTCTCATCATCCAGAGCTTAAACAGCAGAAAACAGCATTGATGACAGTTGTATACAAGCCTAACTGTCCAACTTCCTCTGTTAACTTCTAACACTTGTTTCTTCTTATGTGACTTATCACATCATGAATCAGTACTTCTCTCTGATATTCTACCACACCCAATGTTGCATTTTGTTCCACTTGCAGAGTAAAAACACTCCAATGATGAATTGTCTGGTGTGTGTCCTCTGCTGCTGTAATACATGAATGAAACACACGCATCACCACAGGATGAAAAAGTAATGTCTGCACACTAAAAATGTAATATTTTATTATGTGACTTTTGGGACAGAAACATCTGTAGGACAAATCAGCAGCAGTCAGGATATTTTTTTAATGTCAAATCAGCCTAATCTGCTGTGTGAAGCTGCTGTATGGCACTGAATTTACTCAGATGAGACATTTGGATGTGAAGCACCACTTAATTCTTAAATTATTTTCCTTATTTTATTTTTTATATCATGGTATTTTCTCTCCATTAGAAGAAAAAAAAGGAGGTAAAAAACTCAAGCAAAACCAAACATAGAAAACAAGCTACAAGTTACAGCAAGTCCAACTGATCTGAGAATTTCTGGGAGTTTTTTCCAGACTTGTGGCATATAGAAGCTAAATGCAGCTTATCAGTCACTGTTTCTCACTAACCATGTGTGTGTGTGTGTGTGGGTGTATGTGTGCAGGAGTGTTAGTGTGTGTGAACGCATGTGTGTGTTTAAAGTAAAAACAAGAGAACATTAAATGCAACATGAAATATATATAAATGTAACAAGAACTAAAATTAGACCCCAAACTCCCAGAGCAGGAAAGTAATCACACATACATGAATAATTCTAATATCAGAGACAAAACCAGACAAGATGTGGAAGAAGAGGTTTAAATCTTCTTGTCAATAATCTGGGAGGAATAAAAACAATTATTTATACATTCTAACTAAGTTATTTAACTATTGAAAAAAAAAGTAAAAACATGAAATCAAACAATAGAAGCCATTCTTTTGTTCACAGTAGCGTAGAGATGATCTGGATTGTCGGTGGTTTGTGTTAAGCTGCTCTCTGCCTTTGATACTTTCCTGTTTTCTTCCAGCTGCTGCTGTCTGCTCTCCTGCACTGAGACAGATGGAAGTTCAGGTCTCTGTTCGAAGGCGTTCATTTCTTCATAAAGACTTTCCCCAGTTGCTGTAGCGGCTGGCATTTGGGAATCAAGTTCGTCATTTGTTTGACTCTGTGGGGAAATCTGTTGAACAATAAATGCAGTGAGCTGGATCATTTGATGCTTTATTATAAAATAACTATTGTTCTGTAAATGAACATTTCTTCACATTAAAACAATGATTTTAAATTAAATGTAGTGCATGTATGGATGTATTTACTTGTTTGTCTAAGAGATTTTATCTGAGTTTTTTACTCTCTTCCCAGGGCCAGTGTCCTGCAGGGTTTTTAGATGTTTTACTGCTGCAACAACGTGTTCCCACTCCCATTGCATCAACAGTGTGATGAATAAATCAGGATCCCTTAGCATCACATGCTAACTCATTAGGTACTTTTCTGTATCGTTCATGAACAAGTCGAGGGACCCAAAAGATTTACATAGAACTCCCCCAAACTGCTCCATCAATTCAGATGTTTCACTCAACTAAATAGGCATTTCATGAGATTTGGAGGGTTCCTTCCACATTCCCGTATGCCATTCCTCCAACCTGAGGAGCCGAAACAAAAGGGATGAGGATAAGGATTCTGGACACCTGTGATTGACAGGGTCCCAATAATACTGACAAAACTTTATGATACTCAATAGTAAACATAAAATCATGCACCCATTTTATTTACAATGGAACTTCTGTTTTCTTATCATGGGGCCCAATATCACTGGCAGCAGTCTCCAGCTGTCTGTAGTATTCCCCATAAAGTCCTCCCAATGGGACATTTGAGAAATACAGAGACGTGTCCGCAAAGACTCCTTTCTCACCCCTCCCCCATAATAAAGTACACCACAGAGGCTGAACAATCATCAACAGGAAATATTATGGGTTTTATAAGAGTTTTACATGAAAATCTTCCAGGCTCGGCTGGGATGTTTTTTACATCCTCAGCATTACGATGCATTTTCAAAAAAAATTATGGAAAATCAAGTTTGCTGATTTAAATGGTGAATATGAAAGGAACAATAATAAAATGTTGCTTTTCAGTCCCAGTGGATCTTAAGCAAATGAGTTTTAATTTAAAAAAATTATTATTTTTTTTTTTGTAAAGAAGAAGATCTTGCTGCCATGGATGCTGCTACATGCCTGGTTGAATCCAATCTGTATTTCTGCTGTTCGAATTAAATGGGCTGCATTCCATTTTAAATTACTGACGGCCAGCAGTATTATGTAAATATGTTTTTCCCATTTCAGTTTCCCTTCCACATGTTTCCTCAATGCTCATTGAAATGCTTATTCATATGAACATATTGGATATCCTGTTATACTGTATAACCCTGACTCTAATCCAGACTGTGTTCTCACCCCAAAACCAGCATTTCAGGTCTTCTTTCAAGCTAATATTAATGGTATATACTGTGAAACAATATAATATATAAAGACTTGAACACTAAAACCAAAGCTGGCTATTTTTCTGGTATTATCTGTAACAGAAATACAGTGTTTTCACTGATCAATAAGCTCCAACTCCCCGACTCTCTCCCCTCTCGCTTGTACTCATCTGACAGCTGTGATTCTTTTTTGACATTTTTCAATGAGAAAATTCACAAGATCCACCAACAGCTTAATCCTGATTCGTTATCTGTTCCTTCCTTCCAATGCATCACTCTGTGCCAGTCAGTTTCCAGTTCCATCTGCCTGATGCCCAAGAAATCTCAGATCTCATCTGCAAGTCCAAGCCCTCCACTTGCCACTTATTACATTTTTAGTTAAATCCTGCATCCTCCCTCTTACATGTGCCACCATTCACTCCTCACTCACCACTGGAACTTTTCCCACTCTCTTTAAAACTGCAGCAGTTTTTTTTTATTAAAAAAAAAGAAACTGGTTGAGATCTCACTAATTATAACAACGTCTGCCCCATTTCTAACCTTCCCTTCATTTCCAAAATCCTCGAAAAAGTAATCGCTACTCAACTCCACACCCACCTGACCCAAAATTCCCTGTATAAGCAGTTCCACTCTGGTTTCCGCCCCCACAACAGTACTGAATCATCTCTCAACCACGTCACGAACGACCTCCTCATGGCTGTTGAGTCTTGTCTCCTCAGTATCCTCATCCTTCTTGATTTAAATTCGGCATGTGATACTATTTCTCACCCAGTTCTCCTCAATAGACCGTCCTCCATCAGCATTTCCCATACTCCACTCAACTGGTTTCATTCTTATCTCTCAAGCCGGACTCAGTTAATCCAAATTAAGTCACTCGGTCCCCCCCTCACCGGTTACATCTGGCTACGTCTCTTTATCATCTACCTCCTTCCCCTTGGTAGTATTTTCCGTAAATTTAATATCCATTTTCACCTTGTTGTTGGAAGATCCTACTCCAGTATGCTAGCTATTGAGGACAGCACTATTTTATTAGATCAGGTTACAGATAATCTGGGCTTCAGAAACAAAAGGCTCCTCCTCTCTCCATTGTCTCCAATTTATAGTTCCTTCTGACTTTTATGAGTGATCCATATGACTGGTAAAATCCCTGTGGCCCCTCCTATTTGGTAAAATATATTATTAATTTGCAGCATGCAGCATAATTTTGCTATTATTCAGAAAGTTCTGTAATCTAGATCACAGCAGCAAATGGATGCACTCACCCATACTATTTACCAAGAAGGTTTAAGGGACGAATTTACTAAGATCTCATTTTGCATGTACTAATTAGTGTGTGGCATCGAGAATTTAGCGTGTGAGGCGGGGCCGTGATTAGTACGTGATCTACTAAGATTGCTCATGCAAATGACAGCAGGTAAAAAGTGTTGGAGACACGCCTATTTAAATGAGGATTCAGCGTGTGTCATGGTTTTCATGATGACAACTGTACAAAACCGCAAACGAAAATACAAGTTTGATCCAATGGAATTGGAGGTGTTGGTGGAAGAAGCCAATAAAATGTCCAAAGAACTACAGCAAAAAAATCTGACAGCAGCTCAAAGGAACGCACTACACATTGAACAAATGTGTGTTTTCGGTTTCTGTATATATGCTCAGAGTTTGCGGGAGGCACAAGCTGCATATGAGTGGAGTCAATTGCTCCTATAGCAACGGGGAATCCAGCCACCTAAAAAAAAACCTTGTTTTGTCTTATTCAAAGAATGTCGAGAGCTTGGAAACCTAACAAATGCCACGATCCAGTGCAACATTGCATTTAGGAATTCAGTCAACACGTGAAAGACATGAATGAGAGATTCGTGCTGTGTTGGCTACTGTACGCTGGAATGACCCAGATGCCAAAAACTCTAGACTTGCCATGAGTTTAATAATTGCAGGTATGCATGACTCCTTCTTGTGTCTGGCTCCAAATGTTGGAGCTCCTACAACATTTCATAAACAGCAAGGCTGGATAGGCAATATGTTTTAATAACATAACAAACATGTTAACACGAGGACGAAATATGTGTTCTCTTCATTGATTATTTCTATTTCTTCGTATTGCAACAATCCCTGCAGCCATGTGTGCGCAATTACACATTGCCCCCGTCTGCACGTCTTTTTGAAATGTGCTAAATATAGGCGCAGTTTCTACCAGCAAAATTACTTTCAGGTTTGGTAAATCGCTTTGAGTGTGCTAAAATCATATACTTACATGTTCTCCTCCCACACCACGCAAAATTGTGTTTGAACGCCCCAATTTACATATTAGTTGAGGCAAACATAAAAACTTGAGGAGGACGCACAATTTTGCACCTTTGGAAGACGCAAACCCTTTTACTCACTGTTAGTAGATCAGTTTGTACTTTTTTTTAGCGTGTGCAATGGGTGTGCACGCGTTTTAGTACACGCAAACCTTTAGTAAATCTGGCCCTAAGTGTGTTATTCTGTTAGCGGGTTTATAAAATACCTGGTACCGCTCCAGACGTAGCCTGTGATGTCATCAACTCTGTAGTGACTAGACTTCAAAAACAACAAACGCATTTGTGGCAATCTCTTGAGATTTTAACCACACCTCCCTCTGTGATACTTCACCAACTTTCCAGGCGGTTTGTCACCTGCTCCACCAGAGAAAACAAAAAGTTGGACTTATTTTATGCAAATATTTAAAATACATACAACTCCTTTGCCTGCCACGTTTAGGGACATCTGACCATAATCTGGTTCTTTTCCCCTCCCCCCAGAAGCCCATCGTTCAGCAACAACCTGTCTTTAAAAAGACTTTTAAAACCTGGTCCAATAAGGCTGATGATTCTCTGAGAGGATGCTTCTTCATGGAGACAACATCAACGCCTTGACTGGGTGTGTGACAGATTATATAAACCTCTGTGTGGACACACCATTCCGACAACAGTGAGGTTCTTCCCCAGTAACAAACCCTGGATCATCAGTGACCTGAAAAAGCTGCTTAACATCAAAAAGAAAGCCTTCAGGGATGGAGACAGGGAGTTATCAAAGTCAAGGATACAAGGACTACAGGATGAAGTTAGAAATCAGCTTCAGCAGAACCATGTGAGGGATGTGTAATCAGGAATGAAGAAGATCGATGGCTCCAGATAACCTGATGAAGGTCTTGACATAGCTCATAGCTTTCCTATTAGACCTCCACTCTGTCACCCTGCAGCTCAGTCAAGGTCCTGAACACAGCCTTTCCCTTAACATCAGGACTTCCTGATACCTCCTTTGCCTCCACCTCCACTTTGTCTGCCTCCTGTAATCAAGTCATGAAACAGTTGATTAAACTGAACCAGAACAAGGCTGCAGGTTCAGATGTTGGAAAGAATGAGTCAGGAAAGAATCCCGGTGCTGTGGAAAACATCCTGCGTTGTTCCAGTACCTAAAAAGACCACAACCAGCTGAACCAAATGACTTCAGACCAGTTCCTCTGACATCTCACCTCATAAAAGTCTTGGAGAGATTCTTATTAGCCCAACTCAACAAGTAAGTGAACACCTTTCAAGATCCATTACAATTAGCATGACGTTATGGGCTTGGGGTTGAATACGCCATCATCTACCTGCTTCAACGAGCCCACTCTCATCTGGACCAGTCAGGCAGCACATTGAGGGCCATGTTCTTTGACTTCTCAAGTGCCTTTAATACAATTCAGCCTGCTCTGCTATGTGAGAAGCTCCATAAATTCCAGGTGGATACCTCCACAACCACCTGGATTTATGACTACTTCACAAACAGACCACAGTTTGTAGATTGAAAGATTGTGAATGAAAGGGTGATCAGCAGCACTGGAACACCACAAGGAACGGTACTTTCATCTTTCCTCTTCACGCTGTACACCTCAGACTTCCAGTACAACTCAGAGTCCTGTCATCTGCAGAGATATACTGCACTTATTGTATCAGTGATAGACAAGAAGCAGAGTCCAGAGAACTGGTTGGTCAGTTTGTTAAATGGTGCAGAAAAAATCATCTCATCTTGAATATCAACAAAACAAAAGAGATGATTGCACATATTCTACAAGTCTGTTGTTGAAAGTGAAATCAGCTTTGCAGCGATCTGCTGGGGCAGCAGCATCAGAACCAGAGACTTGAAAAGAATCAACAAACAGATCAAGAAAGCTGGTTTTATGATTGGAGTAACTCTGGAGCCGCTGGAGCTGATGGTACAAAAGAGAATGCTGCACAAGCTGATGAAGATGATGGAGGACTCTTCACACCCTCTCCATAACACAGCCATCAAGCAATGGAGTGTGTTCAGTGAAAGGCTTGTTCAGGTTCGATTTTAGGACTGAGAGGTACAGGAGATCATTCCTTCCAGCAGCCATCAACATCAGATACAAGACAATTTGGTTATTTTTTTCTTTTCTATTATTGTTTGAAGAAAAGCTACTACAATTTGAAATTCCCTGAAAAGGGATAAATAAAGTATTTTTTATTCATTCACTTCATTTCATTAATTTAACCTGTGATAGCCTAGCAAAAATAGCATTGAAATTGCAGACGATGAGGCAGCGACGTAAGGGTCGCTGCACCCTCTCCTATGCTTGGTTAGCATTGAATTAGCAGCTTTCACTCGCCATACCCCTGCCCTGTGCGCACTGAGCAGCCATGTTTTGTCAGCATGCAGTTACACGCGTGTCTGTTCAGAGAGCACAGCAACAGCCACATGCACACTTCTTGGAGCAGATGGCGCGCCAAAGTTTTCAGGTAGAGGAGTGAGGCTGCACTCTTTAAAATTATGAAAAATAAAACTACTTCCGGGATCTTTTTAAGATGCAATTAACACTTATAGAAGGTTAAAAGCTCATAAAAGTTAATTTTGCATAATATGTGTTTACAGCAGCAAGCCCTGGAAGTACTACCAGATTGTTAAAGTTCTTCTGTTCGCTTCTAGCCCTGATCACTCCTGTTACTTCTGCTAGTAACCTTTGCTTGTTTATTCCTCCCAGTTTTCCATCTCCCAGCCCCTATATTTTTCCCTAAAAATACTCCTTCTGGCTTTTCCTGGTTTTGAAGGATCTTGGACTGAATTAAGGTTAAGACACTGGACTATGCACTTACTTGCATTCCCTTATTGGAGCCCCTTGGTGTATGGACCTCTGATTGTGTGAGGATTAAGAATCAACATTCAGATTCCCTAGCTGAAAATAAATAAATATTCTGCCTGACCCTGGAGTTTAGACTTTGTTTATGGGTTCACCTCCTGATTTGTGACACAAACTGTAAAAAGACAGATACCTTTTGTTTAAATTGAACTCAATAAATTCCTTTTCACCATTTACCATTCTTCCAGTTCTTACATTGTTGCGGATCAAAAACCCCTAGCAGAGTTGGGTTTTAACATAAATCAAGAGCAGCAAATAGGAATGGAAGGAAGTTAAAAAAATTACAAAAGAACTGATTATGACTGTAAATCTTGTAAATTTGTCTGTATCGGTTGCATTACTCGATGTTTAAAAGAAAACAAAATGTAAATCAGTCCTAAAAATGAAAAACTGTAATGAATGTGTGCTGTATACCAATGTCTGCATCACATGACCAGAAAATATTTGTAGAAAATGATAGTCTGCTCCTCCATGGTAAAATATGCTGCCATGTAAACCTTTTATTCGGAAAAATAATTTCCATGTAAACTCAAAGCTTCATTAATTTAATTTGGAATTAGTTAATTCAGAATTAATAATTCAGAATTAAAAGCATCATGTAATAGTACCCAATGTTTGACCGAGTCAATCCAGAGAATAGAGATAAGTGCGGGCTGAGTTAATCACGCTTTGTACTACAGGCCTCAGGTGTCAAGGTGACACTCAGTGTTATAACAGGAAAGTGGTAGATAACCTTAAAATATATTTGATGTTATCAGTTGATGAAATCAGTTGTGGAAATAACTACCATTTCAAGAGAAACTCTGAGCTCTTTGGAAATGTGTTTTCTACATTTCCAGTTTGGTAGTGGTACTTTACCAGAGAAACCAATTTGAGCAAATTGATCAAAGATAATTTCATAAGGGAATAAATATCAGAGCTGAGATGTGAATTAGTTTAGACCTTCCTGTCATCAACTTGTGAGCAGTATAAAAATCAGTCTCTGTGTATTTCAATATGAACTAACTTACTGTATTAATTAATAAAAAATGAATGGATATGATCAGACAACAGAAAGTATTTTCTCACATGAATCTTGCGATCCTTTGGGACGTTGGTCTTCATTGTTGACTTGTTTCCTGATTCAGACACTTTGGTCTGGAAACACAGAATCTCCTGCTGCTCTTTGCTGTCCTGCACTGAGGTGGATGAAAGTCCAGCTCTGTGATTGAAGTCGTTCATTTCCTCATAAATGTCTTCTTGTGTGATATTTTCCCTCTGTGGGGAATGTTAGAACATGAAATGTAGTGAACTGGATCCTTTAGACACCATTAAATAATGAGTGCTCCCTTAACACACTAAACATGTATTTCACTAAATGCTTTGTTAATACACTGGTTTCTAGATAAAATGTGAAGCTTTCTAAATTGGAACAAAAACCTAAAACAGTCATTTATTTTTCTATTTGATCTTTTAACAGAAACAAGCACAGACAAAGTGATGTTCTTTGTTTTTACTGGTTGTGTATTGAATGCATGAACAAATTTAGATTATATAACACTTAAAACACACAACTTTTAAAAAACCAAATTAATTCTCTTCATGTGAGATAATTTATTTTTTATAATATTAAACTAACAGTCCAGGTTTGGTTTGAAGACCCCTATGATGACAGGCAAAAGAGGGAAAAATCCTCTTGCCTGGACGTGGGACACCGGGGCCCCTTTCTTGAATAAGGCCCCGTTGTGGGGCAAGAAGGCCAGCGTGTGGTGGCTGGGACTTTGCCCATGTAACCCTTTCAGGCTCAGCCTGGGTGTTCGAAGTTGCTCCCACCTGGGACTCCCTAGTCTTTTTGGGGTACTTCAATGCTCATGTTGGCAGTGACAGTGAGACCTGGAAAGTTTGAGACCAGACCTTTTTGGCCTGTTTGACAACGGAAGCAGCTGAAAGGTATCGACAGGCAAAGCAGAATGCGGTGAACTGTTTAAAAGCTTCTTGGTGGCAAGGCCCTGGAGGTGAATGAGATCCAACCAGTGTTTCTGAAGGCTCTGGATGCTGTGAGTCTGTCCTGGCTGACACGCCTCTAAAGCATTGAGTGGATCTCAATGACAGTGCCCCTGGTCTAGCAGACTGAGGTGGCGGTCCCCCTCTTTACAGGGACTCCTGTGGGGGGTACTCTGGCAGTTTGGGATACCAGACTCTCTTGTATGAGCTGTCTGGTCCCTGTACAACCGGTGTCAGAGCTTGGTCTAGATTGCCAGTAGTAGGTCAGATTTGTTTCCAGTGAGGGTTGGAATGTGCCAAGGCTGCCATTTTATTGATTCTTTTCATTGCTTAATTAGACAGAATTTTTAGGCACAGGTGTTGAGGGGATCTGGCTTGGTGACCTCAGGGTGGCGTCTCTGTTTTTTGCAGATGATGTGGTTCTGTTGGCCTTCTCTGATTGTGATCTCCAGTTCTCACTTGAGTGATTCGCAGCCAAGTGTGAAGCAGATGGGATGAGAATCAGCACCTCCAAATCTGAGACAAAAGTTCTCAGCTAGAAAGGGTGGTGGGCTCTCTTTGGGTCAGGAATGAGGTCCTTCCCTACGTGGAGGAGTTCAAGTATTTTAGGGTCTTGTTCACAAGTGAGGGAAGGATGGAGTGTGAGATTGACAGGCACATCAGTGTGGCGTCTGCAGTAATGCGAACTCTGCAACGATCTGTTGTGGGGAAGAAGGAACTGAGCCAGAAGGCAAAGCTCCTTTATCGGTTGATCTTTGCTCCTACCCTCACCTACGGTCACGAGCAATGGGTAGTGACCAAAAGAACAAAATAGCAGGTTTCCTCTGTTGGGTGGCTGGGCTCTCCCTTACAGATAGGGTGAGAAGCTTGGTTGTCCAGGAGGGACACGGAGTAGAGCTGCTGCTCCTCCACATTGATAGGAGCCAGATGAGATGGCTCAGACATCTGGTTAGGATGCCTTCTGGACGCCTCCCTGGTTAGGTGTTCTGGGCATGTCCCTGTGCAAAGAGACCCTGGGGGAGACCAAGTACACGCTGGAGGGATCATATTTCACGGATGAACTGGAAAAGGCTTGGGGTCCCTGCTGATGAGCTGCCAGATGTTGCTGGGGTGAGGGAAGTCTAAGCTTACCTTCTTAAATCGCTTCCCTGGTGACCCAGCAACCTGGGTATGATACGGTACAGTACGGTAGAGGAAACAAATAGTCAACACCTGTGCACTTTAGAAATGGTGCAAATTAACCCTATGTTTTTCATATGGTGTAAATGGGCCATAAATCATAGGCTTTAGTTCTTCAGTTTTACAGATTTGTTCATTTGCTTCATTACCTTGGATTCAAACTGCTGGATATCCACCATATTTTCCATAAAATGAACCTGAAACTGTGTAAATAGAGACACACAAGGCAGTACTGCAATTGCTTTTACTCACCTGAGTCTTTTTTGAATTGCGATGTTTGGATTTAAAGTAGCTGAAAAACATGAGAGAGCTGTCAGAATAATTCTGCTGTGTCTCCAGTTACAGCACAAACACTCTAAGAGTTAAAACTGAAACAAACATTGTTGGATGAACATCAGTGAAAAACATCAGATTTAATCCAGTTGGAGGAGGCTGATGATGGAACTAAAGGATGACTGAAGTCTGGAAAACATCTGAACATATTCATCATGATCTCACCCTGAAGCGAGGCCGGAACACCGGCTGTAC
>JBAMHX010029845.1:0-13227 GCA_037177515.1 Pseudomugil tenellus
GATGAGAAAACAAGGGAAAAGGAAAGAAAACACAAACAGAACATAAAGAAGAGACAGAATCACACAAGGAAAAAAACCGCAATCTAACCACCTATACTTTGCCATCCGTCACACCTGTACAGAAATGAAAAAAAAAAAAAGAATCTCATGAGCTCCCGCAAAATAAACGAAAATGAATACGGAAGAATGATTGTTACTAAATAATCTAAAAGAGATCTTAGTGACTGTGTCATCATGCAGAACGCACAAGTGCTTTCCAACACTCCCTCCAATGACTCCAAGAAGGATGCGTACTCTGTACTGCTGTTTGGTGCATAAGCAGAAACGACAGTCAGGACCCGTCCCCCCATGGAGGAAGGCTATCTTCTCATTCACCGGGGTGAACCCCAATGTACAGACACCTAGCTGGAGGGCAATCAGTATGCCCACAACTGCTTGGCGCCTCTCACCATTAGGAAGATAGTTCAACCCTTCTCTAGAATACTGGTTCCAGAGCCCAACCTGTGCATTGAGGTGAGTCCAAATACATCTAGCTGGAACCGCTCAACCTTGCTCATAAATTCAGGCTCCTCACCCACCAGAGAGGTGGTCCCTGGTGATCCACGTCCGGCCAAGGTAAACTTCTCTCCTTTGCTTGTTGTCATCAGAAGGGTCTTCGAGGCGCACTTAGTCTGGTCGCTCCCCTAGACACCTGTTTGCCATGGGAGACCCTACCAGAGGCATAAGTCCCTGACAACGTAGCTGCTAGGATTTTCGGGACACACAAACCTCTCCACGATGGCAGCTCAGGAAGGGAGAGACTCCCTCTCTGAGTCCTCCCTTGATTTGAAATAACGCTGCAGCTGATACTCTAAGTGAAATACTTCCAAGTAACACTCCGCAGAGCACTTGACAATAACTTAACTCATACACACTAGAAGGGTAGACACAGGCCAACTTCTGCTGGAACAGATGCTAATGTTATCATGCGATACACCATTTATCCTAATCTGATGTATTATTTATTATTATTTATACAGTTTTTCCCCCTTGAAATTTAGGACCTGTATTGATCGGTGACACCTGCTCGATGTGATGAATCTCTTATCTTATGAAGAAGAAGCACATGTTTCATGTTTTGAAATGAGTATCTGCATAACCACCAGACTCTTTAACCATTACATGATGACTAAATGACAAGCTAAGAAAAGAGAATTTGAATGACTCAAGTTTTTGTTTTCTTGTGCCTAATAGAAAGAGGCATTCCTTCTAATGAGAAACAGCAGTGAATCAGTTAAGCTAAAACAATTTTTAACCCCATATGATTTCTGTTGAGCTAATAAAGTCTGACTGTGATTTGCAGCACTTTTTCCCAAACGTGCTTTGGGTTTAGTGACAAAGAATGCCAGGAAACAATGACATATTGTAAGTAGGTGTTTACACACATATTGTGTAGTCGCTGGGCAGCTATGGTGTACTTACTTTAGGTGAATCCTTTACTCATGCTTTACATTCAGTTAAGGAATATTACTGTAGAAAAGGACTAAATAATTTAAAGTGTAAGTGAGCACCAAAAGGTACAGTCTAAAAAATGAAGTAAGTTTATTATACACTAATAAATATTGACTAAATCATTAATATAGAGCAATAGAGAATAAATAAATTTTTATTTAAATGCTCCAAGTGATGTCATGACAAGGTGGTGTAGTGGTTAGCACTGTGGCCTCACAGCAAGAAGGTTGTGGGTTCAATCCTCGGTTGGGGGAAGGTTCAAACGGTGGCCTTTCTGTGTGAAGATCACCCTGAAGTGTCCCCAAGGGGTAGTTGGGCTGGTGACTTTTCCAGGGTGCATCATGCCTCTCACCTCCTAAATGCTGGAATAAGCTCAAGCGTCGCACCCCCCCAACATTGAATTAGAATGAATTAATGCTCCATCTGATGCCAATTATTGTGAATTTATTGTTGGTGTGATTTGAAAATGTCAAATACTAAACATGCACAATTATACTGTGCCCCCTTACTGGGCCAGTTGATCAACTGGCTCCGAGAGCCCCCAAGACAAAGGGCAGGACGATACCTATTAAAGCAGAAAGATATAAAATGAAGACTTCATTAATAACATAGAGGAAAGAAGTATTATTCTGTGACATATGTTTTGATATCCCAATAAAACAAAAAAGTGGAAAATAAACAACAAGCAATAAGCCTCTTCCGGTTTCCGGTCTGGTTGTCTTTTACAGCGAGCAGTGATTTTATCCTGTTTTTATTTGGTTTTTATGAGGTTTTAATGCTTTGAAATATTTAAACTTAAGTAAAGACTTATTCTAATCTTTCACTCTAATTGGATTAAAAGGCTTTTGTCATCTAACTTTTTGGATTGCAGTGTGATCAAAAAAATCAATTATGGCAACAAATATGGACGATAGTCCCTCCTTACCTGCAGAGATGGGAAAGCAACTTAAAATGGAGGAGAAGACTGTTAATCTTCTAGTTGACATTTGGCCAGCTTTCAGATGAGTTATGGAAGAAGGAGTCGTTGCTTGCCACCTTCAAAGGCCGGCTCCTGGCTCTGTCAAGCTGGCTGGAGACCATTCAGTCCGGTGAGCCACCACAACATAATGATACTGCAGCAGTTGTGGTCAGGAACAAAAAGAGGTGTCCTGGTGTGGCTCTATGTGGAGCCCTTGCTTCCTTCAGCTTCCAACTCACCAACAGATCCTCAATGCTGGTGCTCCGGACCAGCATATCTCCCAAACTGCTGATTCTGACTACTCCCCTCTGACAGATGCGATGCCCTTACTGACAGACACTGTTGCTGTCCCTCCACTTGTGGCTCCTTGTGACCAAGTGGATGGATGTCCTGAGCTGCGCATTTCGCCTCCTCCATCCTGCTCCTCAGCCCAGTGGAGACGGCTTCTCAGGGACACAGTGTGATGTCACTCCCTGCGTCCTTCCTTGCAGGGGCCTACAGAGTATGTTGAGGTCGCTGAACCGGCCATCACTTCTGGACAACAAGCCTTGTCATTAGAGACTCCATCATCCGAAACGTCCGTCTGAGGGGGGCATTCATCATGTCCTACTCAGACATAACTGAGAAAATCACAAACATCCTGGATATAGACCCGCAGGTAAATCAGATTGCCATCCACGTGGGCACCTACAACACCTCCAGACAGCAGTCCGAGCTTTTAAAAATAGATTTTAAGCAACTTTTTAACAAACTTGCAAAGTCCCAGGTGAGTGTTTTTATCTCAACAATCACTTCACAGAAGCAAGTCGTTTAACCTCCTGGATTTATCAGTAAGTTCAGCAAAGGGCAACGCAGTGACCGAACCTCCCAGTGACTTACGTAATCTGTTTCAGAGAGGCTGAAACAGGAAAAACATAAAACATACTCCTCTGGCTTTAATGAGCCAACTGTATTACGACTGCTGTGATAAATGAAACCATAAAAGCTATTTATACTCACTTGGTTTTACTATACGTGCAAATTCAGATTTACAGGTTAATGTCATGTGTTTGCACTGCAGATGATTTAAATAACTTAATTTCCAACTAAATTGAGTTCAATTTACCAATTAAAATACATTTATATGATTTATATCAGTAGGCGATGACAAGAGGTTTTCACTTATCAGGAACTGTTGCTCTTAAAGTATCTTTTACTTGTATACGGTCATGTGCCTTTTTTTAAAATCCAAGTACTTTTAATGAATTGAGGAGCAAATAAATGACCATGAATAATGTTGTACAGAACTTTTCACAGTATTTTTACAGCTCAGATTGAAGATCATGTCATATCTATGTACTGACATGCATTAGAAATCATCCCACAAAGATTTAATCTTCAAGGTTAAACATTTAAAGGTTCCATATTATGCTATATTGGCCATCTCACATATGCACATCTATGATAATATTATACATTTTGCAACATGCACCATACTATAGTTTTATAGCCTGGGTCTATATCTCTCCTTCTCTCCTCTGTGTGTCTGCTGCCCCCCCGCCCCCCTCCTTTAAATCAAGGTTGAAAACTTTTCTGTTTAGCACTTTTTAAAATGTTATTTAATCAATTTTTTCTAACCTTTTATTAATTTCTTTTAGAACTTTGTTTCAAATGTGAAACACTTGCACATGAAAGATGCATTAAAAAAAACTTACCTAGTCTTTAACTCAAAGAAATTCTCACCAATTCATTCCCCCACCCTCTTAAACTATGTGGTGCATGTGATGAACCTCAATATACCCAGGCAAATTAAGTCATGGAAACATTTGGAAGCCTGTAATGTATTTGTGTGCATGTATAAATGGGTGAAAGCTGCCTGGATTACGCAGCTGCTGTTATAACTTTGACATTTTAGGATTCTTTCGTCACCCATCCTGTTGTTTCTGAACACAGTGACTCAAACACATCATGTTCACTCCATGCTGAGTGTAATGAGAGGGAATATAAATTGGTAATGTCTTGTTAATGTTTATACAGACAGTTAGTCTACAATTATTTACTGTTTCTGACAACTGAAGGTTCAGGATCAAAACTGGAACTGAGGCTGAATGTTAAATATTTTATTATTATTATTATTATTAATAACAAATGTTTTTTATATATATTTTTGTCCACAGTATGTTACATAATAGTTGTTAAATATCTAGAAGCTTAGACCTTTCTTAGTCATTAGTTCCTATTTTGACGTATCGCCTTCAGAGAAAGAAAAAGAAAACAGAGGATGTCAGATGGATGTAAACACATATTCATAATCAGCTGAGTACATGTGAGCTGGCCTGTTACTTTCACTGTGTCATCTGGTACAGCGTGTTCTTCAGGAGGAACTATGCCGAGTAAGTTCAGTGTCCTGAAAGCATTTTCAAGGTTGGGAGAAAGTGAGTTATCTATGTTCTGGCCGGGACTGTCTCCTGCAGCGTCATATCTGTGTGCAGCCTGCACTAAATCTGTCCCCCAGCGAAGCACACTTAGTCCTGCGTAGCCGCTCAGACACCCGGCAAATGCAGGAAAAGTAGCATTTCTCTTCCCGATGTGGCTAAGCCCATTTATTCCAATATAAAAGAAGAATTTTATCATATTTGCAGCTGAGTTTAGTAAATAAATTTTGATTTGTAGTATAAGTCTCCAGGTCGCAGGCTGCAGATCCTGATGATGGCGCAGTGTGAGATGTATGGCATCAATATTCAAATGGCCTCTTAATGTAGGTCCTCGTAAAGTTACCTGGACATTCATACGGGAAGGTTTGCTGGAGTGACTCTGATACTCACATTAATCCAACAAATTTGACTTTGACATATTTGATCTGAGAGGATTTTCACACATCCTCAACAGGATGACGCCTAAATAGAGAAAAAATGTCATGTTTGAGGCCACTATGTTGTTCCAAATTAAATTGAGGTGCCGGAAATTGATTTTCGTTCCTCCATTCACAAAGGCCAACAGTTGGATTAGCAATGATAAATGAAAGCTCAACATGGAGCTGGAAATGCTTCATATATTGATGCATTTGCTGAAACTGAGCCACATTTATTATGAAGTACATGGCAGAACAGATGGATTGTTGTTTCTCCCATTCTGATATTGGCTGAAGTAATAGTTTCACCTCTTTAGGCCAGATCCACATCCTCCTCATTAGGCAGTGAAGCTGGCTGTTCCCTCAGCAGCTCTTGATATTCATTCTGTTTGCACTGTGGTCATCAGAGCAGTGAAGCCACCGGAAATTTCCAGTTGCTTTCTTTTAGAAAATAGAAAAACATAACATGCACGTTAAAGATAAATTGGGAGAAAACATATGGAACCCAGATGTGACAAATATCACCGAAAGCTCTCGGATGCAGCTGCCCTGGGTGTGTAAAGGATCCAGGAAGTAATCTGGATACAATCCACCCACTTGCTTTTCAATTCATTTTGAAGATATCTGAAAAATGTAGTTAAAATGAATGTTCTGAATGATGTTGCTGCCAGACAGAGCGAGACAAACAGCCTCGGAAGTGGTGATTGGAATTTACACAGCATGACGATATGTTTTCAGGGCGATACCACTGGAAGCCTTAACTGGTTTCACCTAAAAGATTTAATGTGTGCAATGACCTGATGGTGTTACTGAGACAGACTATGTGAGTTGGTTGATTGCTGCATTACTACTGTATTTCCTACTGATAACATTTCTGCTGACGTGATTAGCAGGCTGCAGTTTCTAAATCTCGCCATGCTGCAGACACACTTTAATTACCACTTCCCTGTTTTCATTCACACTGACAACACCGCTCATTAATCTCTTCACAGCAGCAAACCCTTCCGTTTTACGACCGCATAGATCAGCATAGCCGCAGAGAGCGCAGCCCACATGATGTGAAGGTGGATGCTGCTGTCGTGCATCACATCATGTTGGGTCTTCCTGCAAACTCTAACCAGCGTCAATTCCTATAAAAAATATTGACCATCATGCAATAAAATAAACCAGTCTCAGCAAATAAGTAGCCGTACCAAAGTTAGACACATGTGCCGACACAGCTGGAGAACGTTTAAAAGTGTTATTTTAAAATGAAAAATAGTTGCAACTATTAAATAGATGTTCCTGTGAATAAAGTCAATAATGTCACAGTTTAGCTCTCTGTGAATACAACCAAAGGGAAGTTTTAAGTTTGTTCATAGCAGATTTAGCTGTTAATCTGACAGAAATCCAGATGCCACGTGCTAGTTTATACAAGCTGCAAGAGAAAACAAAGCAGCGCTCCCAGGATTTTACATCATACCCTGTTTGGTCTTTGCACTACCTATGATGAATCCGGAAGATGAATATGTGTTGTACTCTCTTTAGCATTTCCCTCTCTTCCACTTTCTCTCTCTCTCTCTTTTTTTGGCAGTTGATTTCCAAAGTTAATTATCTGAGCCATGAGCATAATTTGTTGGCCCCTGCTCAAAACTTACATACCCATAATGAAATAAATGTGTTTCTGCAACCACAAAGTCTATGTGAATACTTTTTGAGTCATAACAATGCGAACACTTTAAGGTTTGTTAAGTTGCGTCATTAGAATTAACCGTTTTCAGGAGAAACAGATCCATGTATTAATTTCCAACAGACAGGGTTACTGTAATGCTCTTTGACACGACTTCCCACAAAGAACATAAAACATCTGCAGCTCATCCAGCTACTTGAGATCCAAACTCACCACATCACACAGTTTACAAACTCTTTATGAACTCTTTCCTGTCTAGCTTCCAATCAGGCACAGAATACATTTAAAACCCTAATGCTGGTCTACAAAACAGTTTAGGACGTATACACATTTATAACATTTTCAGAAAATACAAACCAAGGGCTCCGGTTAACTAGTCAAGACCAGAAACCCACTAACTGCATTTAGCTGTGATGCTAATGTTCTTGTTCATGGTCTTCCATAAAAGACTGTATGTCTGTTACAAAACTTATTCATTCATCTGCTGTCACTACAAAAAGAGCCCCCCTGTATACGACTCCAGTGTCCTTTGAATTCAAATCACTTTTACTAGTTTTTAAAGCTTTGAAATGTTTTAGGTCCAAAGTAGAAATATCCAATATTATCAGCATTCCGATGTCATCGTCCAATATCTGCATGTAAATGTCCCATTGGAAAATATGGAATTTTAACAAATACTTTTACACAGCTTGTACATATTTTATGTGAAACTCTTCGGCCAAGTCTTCTCTAACTCAAAATGCCAAAATATAGAAGGTGTCCTATATAGTTTTCCAGATATGTTTCTTTTTATGTTGGGTACCACTAGGAATAATTCCCATGACTGTGACATCATTAAACTGCTTTGTCACTTGGACATGGACTTATTTCAAAATATCAATTTGCTGCAAAGCACAGGATATATCCTATTTACCTGAAATGATTTTGTTTGATATCAGTATCAGAAATTAAGAGTTGCATCAAATTAGTATATAGATATCTGTAAAAAAAAAAAAGTCCAAAATTGAACATCCCTAATCCAAAGTATGTGTTCAACTTGCTTCCATCCTTCCAGAGACCCTTTGTTCATCTGGGGCTCATCTCTTATTTGATGCTATATAAATAAAATAGTCTTGCATACTAGTGAAAAATAAATGCAGATGGCACATAGCACAAAAAAGTTTTAGGTTTGATGAATATCCATTTGGCACATTGACTGTATAAATTACTGGACAGCGCATACCATCACGTGACCCATAGGTTTCTGAAGAGCGGATTTGAAGTCAATTGGCGGGTTCTACCCTGGCCATCTTGGTGTTTTGTCATTATCGGAAAATCCCAAAATGGACGAAAAGGTAGAGCTGAGAGGACACGGTGGAGCCAGCAGGAAGTACGCAGCTGTAACCAGTGATAGCGCTCTAACACACATCAATCAAATGGACACAATTAAAGATTAAAATAACATCGAAACTGAGTGTTTGAAAAAAATTCCCTCCCCCCAGAGTTTACATGATGGAAAATTGGACCCATTAAACCAACAAAAAGTTTTTGTAGCCACTCTGTAAACATGTTTATTTCAGCTGTGATATGGGACATTTTAACATGGGAGTCGATATGCATTGCTCTCTATTGTGAGGGGTGATCTGCAAGTTTATCCATTTCCGTATTGGCGTCACCATTGGCAGCCAGAGATTTTCGCCTGGTTTGGCATAATTCAGCTGTAGCTTTTATCAATTCATGCAATATGTACTACATGTGAATATTTTCTCTGGAGAGAACAAATTTAATAAAGTGAAGCAAAACAAAATTAGAGAGGTTCAAAAAGCTTAAAAATGGTCATTGCGGCACATTTTGGTTCCATCGATTCTCAAAGTCCCCCTTTTGGTGGTAGAAGTACTAACCATATTCCATAAATCGCTACTAATATTACCATTACTCCCACTGATACTACGTAAGTAAAGCATTTACTTTTCAAAGTACTGGTACATTTGAAACATTTCCATAAGACCAAGCATGTTACTGTCTGCCTATAATATTCAGTTCAGGCTTTCTGGATAACTTGCTCTCCTGAATCTTCTCCTTGTTAGTACTCACATAAACCTGGGAGGTGTTTAATTGTCAAAGACAATCTTTTAGTAAGTCCGGCATGTCTTACCCTCTGTCTTGATCCAACATCCTGCTCCTTAGTAGCAGTCTTCAGTCATGAGTCTTGACATAGACTTTGCTCAGTTAATTGTCTTAATTAACCTAAAATTGTGATTATGAGCCCTGCATACTGAGTTTGTTGGTGTGATATACAATGCTCATGCACCATGTTTGTGCTGCTTTGTATTTTTTTCCAATTTCCTTTTTAAAACAGTAAAACCTTCATTCATTCACTTTTTTCTTTCTTTACATAAGAAGGCAGGTCATACAAAGCTTTTAAGAGAAAACCCTCTGATGTAAGGCACATTAGTGGAAGTATTATGTTTTTGTTGCAGCTACACGTTTACCAGCTGCGCATGTAAAAATACAAGAAACCAGAGAACAAAGCACTTCCAGGAGCGTAGAACCCAAATCGACGAGTCAAACAGTTTTCAGCAAGTAAAAATATAACAAATTTAACATTTTTCTTGAAAATGCAGAAAATGTAATTTAATAAACAGACAGTTATAAATGAAGCTTTTAAAATGTGTTTAAAAAGTCAACAAATGCCATGAGCAGTACTTTGTTATTTCTGTAAGTGGTGTTTGAAGACACTCAAGAACGGAATAAGTGACAAATGATGAAAAATTCTTATTACAGAACAGATGTGAGCAGACAGCAAAGCAGAGTATTTGAACTTGGCCAAGTCGGCACATGAGTGATTGCTCTGAGCTTAAACATGATGCATGTGCGTGTGGCTGGATGACCACAAGTCTTGCATTCCAGTCACTGTAATCAAATCCAAACACAGATCATGAGGTTAAGAGGCTCATTGTGGTAGCTTTCCAGTTACCGCTCCATTTAAAAAGACCTTTCATTCACAGAGAGACTGCAGCCACAGGAAGCTGTTGTCTACAACCATGCTACAGCCATGGTACAGCCATGTTTTATGACATGAAACCAATACTGCCACATTTATCTACAGTCATACTTACAAACATTTTCAGGGAAATATTTCCACTCCAAGGAATGGCAGGGATCATGATCACCAGTGATTTCTGTAGAAAACATACAGATGCACAGAATAAAGCTGTGCTTTGAAAATGAAAGTTTTCAATAGAAAATAGTTCAAATCTAGAATAATATGATGCTGAAAATGATATTTTAAAAGAAAAGATATGTTATGATAACATGTGATATGGTACACTACAATACGATACAATACAATTCACTATGATACGATACACTATGATCCAATACTATATGATATGATACATTATGATCCAATACAATACACTATGATAGGATACAATACATTATGATAAGGTACCCTACTATACAATATTTGATACGATACACTACAATACGATACAATACACTGTGATACAATACACTACACTATGATACAACACTATATGATACGATACATTACGATACAATACACTATAATACAATACTATATGATATGATACAATACAGTACACTACGATAGGATACAATACTATACACTACGATAGGATACAATACTATACACTACGATAGGATACGATACAATACATTATGATACAGTACCCTACGATACAATATTTGATATGATACACTACGATTCGATACAATACACTACGATATGATACGATATTATACAACACACTGCGATATGATACAAAATGGAGCAATAGAAAATACCATACTGCAAACCATTTAGTTCATGGTAGGCCAAAACAAAATCTTTAATGAATTATATATAATATAATCAGATAATTATAAGAAATAAACTGAATAAATTGATCTAATTTTCTAATTTCTGCATCATTGACAGAAATTTCTTTCTGTTGAAGTAGCTGCTTGTAATGTCTTCAATCTCACACAAGCAGTGAAAGATGTTCATCATAAAAGATATTAGTTAATTCAACATCCTGTGCTCACCCTGCAGCTTTACCCCCAACAGATGCATAGTTTCCTCTACAGTGGACACCTATTAAAAGGTCATTTTATAGTATGTTCATGTGTGTGGAAAGTAAATTTACAGATTATCTACTTAATTGGACATTGGTGTGTCATCAAACACACTCCCACTCACTGAAAAATAAAAAGATATATTTAAAAAAAAAAAGAAGCTATATACATCATTTGCAATTATAACGTTGCCTCAGATAATATATCTGTGTTTTTATAGAATATTTACACGATTAAATATTGCAGTAGATTATTTTATGAATATTTGTGTGAAACAGATCAAAATGAAGATATTAGATTTAGAAATAACGATGAGCATCATTGTATACATGTGCTGTTTTTTTTATAATTCATACATCAGGGTGTAATGTTTAGTTTATTTATCTGCTCGTTTGTTTCTATTTTTGTCTTTTGACAAATTGTCCATAAAGCATTTTGCTTTCAACTCTTCAGTCTTATATTTCCTTATTGTCCTTAAATAGTTGTTAATTCCATTATGGTAACATTTTTGACATAGTTTTCTAACCTCTTTCATCACTGTTATGCTGTATTGACCTTGAACTTTGCTCAAATATAAACTTCACTTAAGGACACATTGATCATTGAATTATATTCCTGCTGGAAGTATGTACATGAACTCTAATAAATCTCTACATTATATTTGTCCAGAAAGAATAGCATTTGTGATGTGATTGTTTCTCCAGAGGCAAAGCAACCAATATAAAGAAATTTCAGAAGTTCCCTCTGACCTCCATTCAGACAGCAGTTCTTAGAGCAGTTTGCACTGTTAGGGGTGTTTTCATCAGCACAAAGTGCTTGACCTTGTTTCTCTTCTCTCAGCTGAATATTCAAAGTCAACATTCCACTCTCTCACTTTTGGCCAGCTGTTTCAGAGCTGCCTAGACGGATAGTGTGTGGCTTTCCAGGTAATAAACATAATATGTCAATTAGGAATGCACACAGCATGCTTACCTTTACTGAGCACAACATGAAATCACATTCTCTTCATGAGATTAGCAGACTGTTTGCATGGGATTAAAGTATATACATATGTGTGTGTGTGTGTGTGTGTGTGTGTGTGTGTGTGTGTGTGTGTGTTGTAGATGGCTTTTGAGTCCACAGGCCAAGAGGGAATAGCATAGATCCATGTATAATCTGTTTTTCTCCCCTTTAGTATAACATTACAACAGACAGAAATCCATGAAAACCATGTCTACTGTATCTCAGACGGCTTCAGTCGCCAGTACGTATGAGGTTACTGGTTCCTTCGCTCTGCGGTGAAAGGAGGAAAGAAATGGTGCATGTAAAAGGACCTTTAGAATCATAAATCCCAGACAAACCAGGATTACAAAGTCCAAGTGGCTCATTTTTAAGAACAACTCTTATTGAAAGTGGGGGCAACGGGGTCCCAATTTAAAGTTGAAGGAATAACACACATGGCAGCCAAATGCATGAATGTTGCACTCTTTAAATGGGTGATTGGAAAGGAAAGCAGACAGACATAAATACTCAAACTGAAATGAGCTCTTTTCAGATGTGCTGCAGATATGAGAAGTCAGTCCCATTTAGAAAAGGCCTTGCTTGGCACTACGATGGCTGAAACACTATAAACCCATTTCAAGCAGATGCCTGATCAGAATTTAATGTGCTCAACTGGCTGTCAGTCTTTTACTGTCTTATCACAGACATTAGAATAACAAGTTTAGCTAAAGGTTTCAATCAGCTGTTTTCCAGGTCATTTAGTCTGAACTTACACTTTATCTTAAACTCCAGAGGCTTTTATGTTAGTTCTACCATATTATTGACAAAGTCATGGAGACCAACCAAAGACATCAACACTCACGGCCATCTAAGATATGTTTCAGCAGCAGTATTTTTCTTTTATCTTTCCTCTGATACCAAAATAAAAGAGGTACATAATATACGGTTTGAACATCACCATCGCAGGTCCTATAGGAGGCAAATGACCTCAACGTGTCCATTTGTCCATCTGGGACCTGCAGACACAGATGGGTCATGTGAAACATGAAACATGACAGAACAAAGTATTTACTCAGCAGATAATATAAGATAACAGCATAAGTGACATCAAGTCATCTGTTTTAAATCCTGTATTCTTTCATATGCAATATTGTTACGGCCACAGCCTGGTTTGGTTTAAGATTTACAAGATTTGTAAAGTCTGTGGAAGAAGACTGTGGTCCCGCCTCCAGTGACGGG
>JBAMHX010029846.1:0-13218 GCA_037177515.1 Pseudomugil tenellus
ATATATATTCAGCAACATTTAGAATGATAAGCCTACACCTATAGGTAAAACATGTACTGTACCACTGCCATAACTGCCTCATTAAGGATTTTAAACAAACTGTAAATCATTCGGGGCTGGTGCATATCCCGGCTGCTCAGTGAGAACCACGGATCGCAGTGCATGACTACGAATGGCGAGCAGGGGTTGGGGGCTCTAGTCTCAAATGACGAAACCGCCTCTGAGCATGAATTCTGACAGATAAGTGGGAAAAATGACAGCAGCAAACTGACCACGACCAGCAGCTGCAGAGCCTTGGAGGTTGAGAAAAACTGCCAGCACCTTGCAATCCCAGGCCCCACTAGTGGGCCTGATCTGCTGCCAGAGGGAGGAACCATGACATGATGCAGTGAGGCTGTCAGCTAAGGAGCTCAATGCTGTATCTACATGGTGACTGCTGAGGAAGAGGATGGGACTCCACTTACAGACATGTGGGAGCATGGAAATAATGGGAGATTCTTTCCTTAGAAAACCCGTATTTCCATTCACATCCAGAAATCCGGAGGAGATTTTCTCATCCAGTTTGGCTGCTCTCTAGCTCAGAGGGAAGCTGGCAAACTGAAAGGACCAGGGAGGGGGTGCTTATGACAGCATCTGTGTCATCCACCTCCTACCGAGAAAGTGGAGAGGAGATGTGCCCCACGTCTCCCGCTGTCCACAGGAGTTTTAGCTGTGTCCCGGACACAGGCAATCTGAAGTGCACTGAGGAGTGAAGCTGGGATTCAAGCGTCCGCTTTCCCCCTTCCCTCCCTCCACTGCAGTGTATGCTGTGGGTGCAACATTGACCCTTCCCACTGCCAAGTGGGAGGGGTCACTTGAGATATGAAGCAGCAGCAACATGTTGCAGTGAGCATCTGAGCCAATGCCTCACTGCCAAGTGAGGAGTAATGAGCAGAGACAGGCATGTCATAGACACATAGATTGGTCATCAGCTGGCTACATGGTCCAGAACCTGCATGCAGTTCTGCACTGAGGGCATGCAGGATGTGCTACTTGACATGGGAAACACGTCGCTAAATAACCGACAGATTAATAGCGACTAGTCCAAGTATTAGAATGCGCTCATCGGAAGAATAACTGAGGAGGAGGAGGTAGCTGCGGCGGCTCCCGAACGAAAGGCGGGAATTCCCGGGGTGAAAAAATCCTCTTGAACTGAATCCTCTGGATCAGCCGGCCCGAGACCCACCGAAAGAGTGTGTGGAGCAGGGGTGCCAGATCCGTAAGGTGGGGATAAGGAGCCGTTCGGCTCCTTGGTTAAGCGTCGGCCTGTTAGGATAGGTCTCCAGCGGAAAAACTCCGTGGCCGAAGAGAGCTCCTCCTCGGCGGTTTGGGGAAAAACCCCTCCACACAAGCTTCTCCTGAAGAAGCAAGCGGCAACATGGGCAGCAGTCAAGTAGACAAGCTAGCCCGGAAGTTGAGAACAGGGAGCCCTGGCTCGCTGTGGAGGTTGACCGAGGATGAGCTGGTCTGGTCTGTCCAGCTGGTAGAAGACAGGACCAACACTGTAGTTAAAGCTTTCAATGCTGAAATTAAAAGGGGAGCCGAATGAAGGGCAGGGCCGGTAATATAATCCCACACCATAGGTGGGCATGGACTAAAAGTTTTCAGTGCTGCGCACATGTGCACTGGGATAAACCCACTAGTGATAGCCTTAAAGGGCGAAGCCTATACGAAATAGAACCTGTTGCTTAACTTAAAAATGTCTCCTACACGCCCGATTTACTATTCTCACGTACTACTTTGTTGCAGACCGATTTAATCAAAAAATCATGCCACACACGATGTTGGCAGCTTACGAAAAAAAAACCACCCGTTATTTACAATCTACATAAGCTTATAGTTTCCGATCCAATTAAAAATCCAATTAAAATTAGGTTTTTGTATTTAGACCTATATTATGTACAGTCAATTAGACATGGCAGATTGTCTTGGATCACATTGTTTGTGTTGAAATAATAGTGACTATTTTCTGACTGTATTTTTAATGAAACGTGATCATAATAAGAGAAAGTACGCAAGAGATCTAAAGCAGCCTATGTACATAGCTCAGGCAGATATCTTTTTTTTTTAACCGATGATCTCCAGATGCATGTCTCATCATCATCTGCGATTTCCAAGAGAGCTTGCAATCATCTATATAACTATATTCTAAATAAAGTTTAACAATAAATAATATACAGTATACAGTAAACACACACACACACACACACACAGTGGCTTGGTGCCACTCAGAGCACACGCAGTGCGTAATGGCCGTGGTGGAAGCCCTGGGAACTGCTGTTGTTGTGCTTAACGCCCGAGTTTATCCTGGATGTATTTTACTAGTGCATCCAGGATACACAGTGATGTCCCACTCGCTCTTTCCCAGACAGGTGTTCTCGTCCTGTGCACGAGGTTGTGTACCGACGCGTCGTCTGCTTCCGCTCCTGTCATATTTCTATTGAGGTCTTCAGATGCGTCTTGTGCATTATTGTAAATCACAGTACCATTATCATAGAACACACGGCGTCTAGAAGGATAGTAAGTCCGGAAAAGTAGCCCCTTCTCTTTTAACATCTTTCTAATAGGGTTGTACCCTTTGTGTTTGGCAAGGATATCACTAGGTTAGTCTTGGTCGAAATACACACGTCTTCCCTTCAGCGGTATGTCCTCCTTTTTCCATGCATTCATCATTTGCATGATACATGTTTAGTATAAAAAAGTTGATTTTGGCCAATTTCCCTCTAGATTTTTATTTGGTCAGATGATAATGATCTCTGGTTTTGGTTCTGGTTATAGACATGCACCATGTGCTTCTTTTACCGTTTCACAATCTGAACCCGGTCTGTCTTAATATATGCACGTCAGTCTGATAACTGCTCGTGGCACAGCTGGAACATCTACCAAACTTTATCAATTATAAAAAGTACGTGGAAAAAATGCAAACAATAGGCCAATTTCATTTAAATTTCTGTTAATAACATTTATTTATCTGTTTGGCGGGACAGACATGAAACTAATACTTAGGGTTGCGCACCTCAAATACTTCGACAAATAATAATACAATAATAATTAATATTTTAAAAATATTTTGGAGTAAATGTGTGCCTGTCATGAACAATTAAGTCCTGGTTTCTTCCTCATGGTTCAAGGAGTTAAAAATGCAAGGAGACAGTGTTTGTGGCAGAAAAGCTGATTATCTGACAATTGACAGCCTGTATAGAAAAATAGCAAGGAGGAAGATGAAGCAGTCAGATACCAATGTGATTACGTTTTTCTTACACTGCAGGGAAAGTGCGTTTCATATCAGAAAAAAATTGGCTGATAAACACTATCATTCCGTACACTACCAGTAAAAACTTTGGATAATCTTTTCGACTGGATTTAATGGGAAACTGTGTCAAAACCTTTGACTGGTAGCGTATTTGTCATTACTTCACCAGAAACAAACGCTGATGACTCTTTAATTTTTTACATTCGCTCTCAACCATCTCTGTACCTTTGGTACCGTCAAGAAAACAATATAAGGGAAAAGACCTGTGCATCTCTGTGGAGTGTTATATGCCTGTAACAAATACAACAGCCCACTGAGCCCCTTCTGGTCAAAGGTGTTCAACAACCCCAACAGGGTTTGGTTGAATTTCTCACAAGTCCCATTTACTTGTGGGTGGTGCAGGGTTGTTCGACTCTTCACCCATACATTCAGCACAGTTGTTCTATGACATCTGACGTAAAGGCACCTCCACGATCTGTCAATATCCGTTCTGGGCACCTGGAGGACATGCCTCCAGAGGGCTTTACCCACACCCTTCGGTACTCCCCACTGGGTACCACTACTGGGCTATGAACCTACCCAGTCAAGGGGTCTTTGCTTTCCTGCACCAAGAGTCACTACTTTAGGTGCAATCAATCCCAGTCTCTCACCAGCCTCCAGCCACGGGGAGTCAAATCATTCTAAACCAACTGTCGGAGAGACGTGCCGTGCTCTTTCCACTGCGCCATCTTCCTGGGACTTCTCTCAGCCAGTGACCTGCGTACTGGTGGCTCCATCAGATGAGAGTGTAGATTTCACACACGGAAAGGCAAGCTGCCGACTTGCATCAGAACCACAGCTCTCCTGATCCACCATTCACCGGAGCCATCCCCCAAATTGTCCACCAAGCAGGAGACCGATCTCCCCGCTGCTGGGGGAACCCTGGCCCATGTCAAGGTTTCTGCCTGTGGGACCAAAACAACCCTGTTTCCAGCCCGCAACCGTGCAGTCCCCAGAAAATCCTGGGAAGGTTCTGCAACTCGAACATGATGGCATACCCTAAAGGCCAGATCCCAGGCTTCCCCTTCTACATAGGACAGAGTAGATTTAAAGGCTGCCAGCCACTACGGCCAACCTGAAGCAAGGCCTCACAGCAATGGCTAATAACCCTTCCCTGATGGTCTTTCACTAAGATCACGCCCCTCTGAGGTACCACTACTCTACCGATCTCAAAATCTACAAGGGCGTAACCCACATATGGCAGCTATTATCAACAGAGACAGCAGGTTCAGAACCAACACCAAGAGTTCACAAACATATGAAGAACATGCAAACTCTGCACATTGGTCATTGTTTGGATCTCCTAGCCAAGACTCGAACTCATACTTCTTGCTATAAGTCCGTCGTGTTAAAAAAAAATTCTTCTTTTCCCAAGTTAAAAAGAAATAACATACAAACGTTTGTCTGTGTTGAAGACTTTATTGGAAGCATCTCCTATACATTGTCTTACACATTAATATGAAAATAAGGAATAATAATATAGAATATTGTTTGCATTAAATAAATATTAATTTAATCGTTATTTAATAAGTAAAGCGATCTATTAAGATTAAAATCCTCTTTTACAAGGATGGATTATATAAATAAATAAAGACTAACTGGAAAACCACAAATCAAATAATTCAGATACCTTATATTTCATTTATAAAAACTAAATTAGAATGTTAAATTAATGATAATGCAGAATTTACATTAAAAGAGTAATCGCAAACAATTGAAGCTTCAGCTTCAAGCTTATTTTAAGTCATTAGAAATTACCATTAACCAATAATCTTCTAAAGTACACATTAATAGTCTTTATTTCAAAATTTCAAACAGATAAATTAAATCTAAATATTAAAATAAATAATTAAGAGAAAATATTAAGAGTAATGAAGATTCAGCTTCAAGATTACTAGATTAGATATTACTATTGTTCAAAAACTCTCTTAAAGTAAATGGTAATATCTTGAACTCCAACTCCCTAATAGATTAACTCATATGAATATTAGATAAATAAATCCTTCACATTTTACTTTCAAAAGGTTTTCCTCATAGATTTGGTGTGATTTGAATTATGTGTTATATTTAGCTTTTTAGAAATCCTTCTGAGTCTTAAAAAATGTAGGTCTTTGATTCAGAAAAGAATACATTTTTTTTCTTACAGAAGCTAATATTTCATGATGATATTTTGTACATCAGAAGATGTGCTATTGCTGGTTTGAGAGTAACCATGACAACAGCACCGTGCAAGTTGCAGTGATGAGACTGATCTTGTGGCTGATTCCACTTGATACTTCTGTTCATGTTTAGAAAAAGGAAACAAAGCATAAATTTAACAAACTGCTTCCACATTGTATATTTTTATACATTTATAGTAAGATAACATGAAGTTTTGCTTACGTGTTCCATCCACAAAAATACTGTTGATGTCAATGTTGAAGGCTGTGATGTTAGAAGCTGCACTGATCAGAACATTTGCAATTTGAGTCCCATTAGGAACTGATGTTGATGCAAATCCAAGATCCATGTTGTTGATGATGGATCCATTACTGCAAAAGAAATAAAAATAGCAAATTATTGTGTAGAATACTAAGATCAAAAACTTTTATTTTATTTATTATATCACATTATAAAGAAGTTACCTGAATGAAACCACCGTCAAAGAGCGGAATGAAGCAAATGTGTTTTGATAAAAAGGTTCAAGCTGCAGAATAAAAGAAAAGTTATTTGTATAAATTTTTGTTTTCAAGGACTTGTAGTTTTCAGACCCTGAGTTTGTTTAAGCGCAATAAAAAAGAAACTAATGACTTGTAGTTTTTACTAGATACATAATTGACATAATTTGAACAACCTAGCCTCTGTAGTCCCAACATTTCTCACACCATTTTCTCTCCCTTTAAATCACAGATGTGTTTACTCTCAGCATGTCAGCAATTATCAGCAAATGCTTCTTGTGTTAGGCATTCATATTTCTGAAGCACTGACGATCAGGCTGCATTTGGAGGTTGTAGTGAATGTCATCACATATCTGACGAACTTTTATATTTCTGTTGTTTTGGACAAAGTGACCAGTATCTTTAAGTTTTACTCTCCTGTCAGATTATAATTGACAAATTTGTTTACCATAATACTGATATGTGGATTATTACAGCTGGTAAATTGTGTGCATGCATCATTGAATGGGATATTGAGATTCTAACCTTATATCTCAGATTTTATGGATATAAAATGTTTTTCCTAGCCAGACTGATGCATTTAGAAGTAGAAAAAAATTGGACTTACTGTTGACTTTAACAGGTTAGCTCGCTGTGTAAATGCTGTGGATGATGGATTAGTCAAGTCAGTTGTGAATGTTTCTCCTGCAGATCTAAATCTGAGCAGCTTTTTTGTTATTGCCTCCACAGTTGTTGTCACTGTAGTAGCTGTCGTCATAGCAGTTGTAATAGTTGAGGCAGAAATATTGGTTGTATTTATCACAGTAGTTGTGGCTGTTATTGATGTAGTTGAATTTGCAGTAGCTGTAGAATTTAAAATGGGGGCTGCAGTCGTTGAATTTGTAACAGGTGTTCCTATAGAAATAAAGTTAGGAAATACAGAAAAATAGAATATTATCAACAGCCTAAAAATAGAAACGGTTGATTTTGTTTACTTAGCAAGTAAAAAACAAAAAAGTAATTTTTTGAAAGTACACAAAATTGAAAGAAATATCTAAAAAATAGAAATGATATATTTTAAAAAAAAGAACATGCTCATAACTTGAAAGGTTTCTTGCTGCTGTAACAAGTTTGACAATGTGTACTTACGTATAACTTCAACAGAATTGGTTTCAATTGTAATATTGAAGCTCTGGCTGTTATTAGTTAGAGCCTCCACTAAAGTTTCTTTGATCTGTTGAGCATTTGGGATATCAGCAACTGGTGCAGTTTTGTTGAACTCAACCCCTACTTCTGCTTCAGTATTTTCCATTCGTGTTCTGGTTCCAGCTCGTCTGTATAGAACAACCAAATGTAAATGTAATTAAAGAAAATTCATATTAAAATATGAAAACCCGAACGTGGGTACTCCTGTTTCTATTTTTGTCTATACTAAAAATGAATAAAATGAATGTCACTGAGCAATAAGTTTGGGCAGATGAATAGCAATAAAGATAACCAAAACCAAGGCAAGTATCAGTGTATTCAATACCAGCAAGATGAGTATGATGTTTTCAGACAGGGAATTTTATGGGAGGAAAAAAATCTTGGTTAGGAGCCAATCAAAAGTAGTTTTTACTTTTCTTTAGCTAGTTTGCACTGTTGGCATATTTCATAAAAAATTTGTTTTTAATAAAATGGAATATAAAAAATTATTTAAACTTGCCAGTTCTGTCAATAATATTGTCAATAAATTGAGCAAATGTTTTATGACAAACATATGCCTGATTTAATAATAATCATAATTATGATTATTCATGAAATGAAATATGCTTAAATTTGAAGTATTGGTGTTGTATTGGCATCAGTGAAACTATAACCTGGGACTTACATGGTTATATTGAATTGATACCTACATTTGAACTGTCTATCAAAAAAGTATCAATATCTAGTATCAATAAAGAAAATCTTCATTTTTAGACAAAACACTTTACCTGAATGCAATTAAAAAACTGCGGATGAAGAGCAAGCCGTATTTAGCCCGGTAGATGATATTATACTGTGGGAAGTATCAAAATAAAAGGTTAATGGACATTTACTGGCAATAATTAAATTAGTGTAAAATGCTGTGATAAAAAAAAATGTTCTATTTAAAAATGAACTCACTGTAACTACAACTCTTTGTTCAAATTCCTTAAACTTTGGGCTAGTTTTATCATTGAGTTCTTCAACAAATGGTTCAACCAAAGTGGCAACAAGAACAAATATGGGGGCTGGAGCTTCAGTTGTAGTAATGCTTGTGGTAAATGTTCTTGGGGCAGACGTAGATGTGGTTGGTTCAGCTGTGGTGTTTGTTGGTGTCACTGTGGTTGTTGTGGGTTCCACTGTGGTTGTGGTTTGTTTATCCGTGGTTGTTATTCCAAAAAGTGAGGTTGTTCGGGCAGCTGTGGTCAAGGTTGGTTCAACCCTGGTTGTTGTTGAGGCAGCTGTAGTAGTTGTTGGGGAAGCCGTGGTTGTGGCTTGTTCAGCCGTGGTTGTTTGTTGAGAAGCTATTGTTGTGGTTAATTCAGCAGTGGTTGTTGTTGTTATTGTAGCTGTTGTAGTAGTTGGGGCAGCTATTGTCGTTGATTCAGCTGATGATGTTGTTGCTGTGGTAGCTGTGGTTGGCTCAGCCATCATCGCTGTTTCAGCAACTGTGGTTGTTGTGACATCTGTTGTTGTTGTTTGTTCAGCCATGGTTGTTGTTGTGGTAGCTGTGGCTGTTGTTGGTGCCTCTGTGGTTGTCATAGGTTCATCCATTGTTGTTAAAGCAGCTGTTGTTGGTGCAACTCTAGTTGTGGTTGGTTCAGATGTAGTTGTGATTGGTTCAGCTGTGGTTGTTGTTGGGGGAGCAGTGGTTGTAGTTAGCTCAGCAGTGGTTGTCGTAGTTTCATCCCTTGTTGTTGAGGCGGCTGTAGTTGTGGTTGGTTCGGCTGTGGTTGTTGTAGGGGGAGCTGTAGTGTTTGTTAGCGCAGACGTGGTTGTTGTTGGGGCAGCTACAGTTGTGATTGGGGCAGCTGTTTTTGTCGTTTGTTCATTTGTGGTCGTTGATATATCTGTGGTTGTTGTAAGTGCTGCGCTGGTGGTAGTTGGCTCCACATGGGTTGTGGTTGGTTCAGCCGTACTTGATGTTGGGGAAGCTGTGGTTGTAGTTAGCTCAGATGTGGTTGCTGTAGGGGCAGCTGTGGTTGTAGTTAGCTCAGATGTGGTTGTTGTAGGGGCAGCTGTGTTTGTTAATGAGGCAGCTGTGGTTGTCGTAGTTTCATCCCTTGTTGTTGAGGCAGCTGTGGTTGTGGTTGGTTTGGCTGTGGTTGTTGTAGGGACAGGTGTCGTTGTTATTTCTTCCGACGTGGTTGTTGTTGCGTCAACCATGGTTGTTGTTGGTGCAACTATAACTGTGGTTTGTTCAGATGTAGTTCTGATTGGTTCAGCTGTCGTTGTTGTTGGGACAGCTGTGGTCGTGGTTGGTTCAGCTGTGGTTGTTTTTACGGCAGCTGCAGTTGTCATTGGTCCCACTGTAGTTATGGTTGGTTCAGCCTTGGTTGTTGTTGGGGCAGCTGTGGTTGTGGTTGGTTCAGTCGTGATTTTAGTTGGTTCCGCTGTAGTTGTGGTTCGTTCAGATATAGTTCTTGTTGGCTCAGCTTTGGTAGTGGTTGGTTCAACCGTGGTTGTAGTTGGTTCAGCTGTTGTGGTTGGTTCAACAGAGGTTGTCGTTGGTTCAGCTGTGGTTTTTGTGGTGGCAGATGCAGTTGCTGGCTCAGCCGTGGTTGTCATTCGGGCAGCCGTGGTTGTTGTTAAGGAAGCTGTAGTTGTGATTGGTTCAACCGTGGTTGCAGTTGGGGCATCTGTAGTTGTTTTTGGGGCAGCTGTGGTCGTGATTGGTTCAGCTGTGTTTGTTGGGGCAGCAGTTTTAGTTGGTTGAGCCGAGGTTGTGGCTAGTTCAGCTGTGGTTGTAGTTGGCTCAACCATGGTTGTCATTGTTGCAGCCGTGGTTGTTGTTGGGGCAGCTGTAGTCATGGTTTTTTCTGCTGTAGTTGTTGGGGCAGCTGTGGTTGAAGTTAAGGCAGCCGTGGTTGTGGTTGGGGCACCTGTGGTTGTTGTTGATTCATCCGTCGTTGTTGTTGGGAAAGCTGTGGTTGTCGTTGGAGAAGCGGTAGTTGTGGTATGTTCAGCTGTGGTTGTTGTTGGGGCAGCAGTGGTTGTTGTTGGTTCATTCGTGGTTGTAGTTGGGGCAGCGGTGGTTGTTGTTGGTTCAGCTGTGGTTGTTGTGGTTTCAGCCATAGTTTTTGTTGCTTCGGCTGTGATTGTCGTTTTGGCAACGGTGGTTGTTATTGGGGCAGCGGTGGTCGTGGTTGTTTCAGCTGTGGTAGTTGGGGCGGCAGTGGTTGTAGTTGGTTCGGATGTAATTGTTGTGGTGACAGATGCAGTTGTTGTTGGTTCAGATGTGGTTGTTGTAGCAGCCGCTGGGGTTGTTGATGGGGCAGCTGTGGTTGTGGTTGGTTCGATTGTGGGTGTCGTTGGCACAGCCGTGGTTGTTGTTGGGACAGCTAGACTTGTGGTTGATTCAGAGTTGGTTGCTGTTGGGGCAGCTGTGATCGAGGTTGGTTCAGATGTGGATGTTGTTAGGGCAGTTGTAGTTGTTGTTGGTTCAGATGTCGTTGGTGGGGCATCCGTGGTTGTTGTTTGGGCAGCTGTGAATGTGACAGCTGTGGTTTTAGTTGGTTCGGCCATGATTGTTGTATGGGCAGCTGTAGTTGTGGTTGGGGCACCTGTGGTTGTCATTGGGGCAGCTGTAGTTGTGGTTAGGGCACCTGTTGTTGTCATTTCGGCAGCTGTGGTTGTTGTTGGGGCATCTGTGACTGTGGTAGTTGGGGCAGTAGTGGTTGTAGTTGGTTCGGATATAAATGTTGTGGTGACAGAAGCAGTTGTTGGTTCCATTGTGGTTGGTTCAGATGTTGTTGTAGCAGCAGCTGTGGTTGTTGATGGAGCAACTGTGGCATTCGTAGGTTCATCCGTTGTTGATGCAGCTGTGGTTGTGATTGGGTCGACTGTGGGTGTCGTTGGTTCAGCCGTGGATGTCATAGGTACAGCTGTAGTTGTGGTTGGTTCAGATGTGGTTGATGTTGGGGCAGCTGTGGTCGTGGTTGGTTCAGATGTGGTTGCTCCATTTGTGGTTGTTGTTGGTTTATCTGCAGTGGTAGTTGGGGCATCTGTGGTTGTAGTAAGGGCTGCACTGGTGGTGTTTGGGTCAGCAGTGGTTGTGGTTTGTTCAGTCGTAGCTGATGTTGGGGTAGCTGTGGTAGTGGTTGGTTCAACCGTGGTTGTTGTTGGTGAAGCTGTAGTTGTTGTTGGAACAGCTGTGGTTGTGGTTGGTTCAGATGTGGTTAGTGTTGGTGCAGCTGTGGTCGTGGTTGGTTCAGCCGTGGATATTGTTGGGGCAACTGTGGTTGAAATTGGGGCAGCTGTGGTTGTGGTTCGGGCACCGGTGGTTGTCGTTGGTTCATCCGTCGTCTTTGTTGGAGAAGCCGTTGTTGTAGTTGGGGCAGCAGTGGTTGTAGTTGGTTTGGATGTAATTATTGTGGTGACAGATGCAGTTGTTGTTGGTTCAGCCGTGATCAAGGTTGGTTCAGATGTGGCTGTTGTAGCAGCAGCTGTGGTTGCTGTTGGGGCAGCTGTGGTCGAGGTTGGTTCAGATGTGGATGTTGTTAGGGCAGATGTTGTTGTCGTTGGTTCAGCTGTCGTTGGTGGAGCATCCGTGGTTGTTGGTTGGGCAGTTGTGGTTATGGCAGCTGTGATTCTAGTTGGTTCGGCCATGATTGTTGTTGGGGCAGCTTTAGTTGTGGTTGGGGCACCCGTGGTTGTCGTTTCAACAGTGGTGGCTGTTGTTGGGGCATCTGTGAATCTGGTTGGTTCAGCTGAAATTGTTGTGGGAGCAGTCATGGTTGTTGTTGGTTCAGCCGTGGTTGGGTCAGCTGTGGTCGTGGTTGGTTCAGATGTGTTTATGGTTGGGGAAACTGTAGTTGTAGTTGGTTCAGTAGTTGTTGTCGTTGGCGCAGCCGTGGTTGTGAGTGATTCAGCCGTTGTTGTTGTAGGGGCAGCTGTGGATGTGGTTGGTTTAACCAGGGTTGTAGTTGTCTCAGCCCTGGTTGACGTGGTGGTAGCAGATGAAGTTGTTGTTGGTTCAGCCATGGTTGTCATTGGGGCAGCTGTACTTGTTGTTGGGGCCGCTGTGGTTGTAGTTGGCTCAGCCGTGGTTGTTGTTGGGGCAGCTGTGGTCGTGGTTGTTTCAGCTGTGGTAGTTGGGGCAGTAGTGGTTGTATTTGGTTCGGATATAATTGTTGTGGTGACAGATGCAGTTGTTGTTGGGGCAGCTGTGGTCGTTGTTGGTTTAGCCGTGGTTGTTGTTGGGGCTTCTGTAGTCATGGTTTTTTCTGCTGTAGTTGTTGGGGCAGCTGTGGTTGAAGTTGGGGCAGCCGTGGTTGTGGTTGGGGCACCTGTGGTTGTCGTTGGTTCATCCAATGTCGTTGTTGAGGAAGCCGTGGTTGTCGTTGGTTCAGCTGTGGTTGTTGTTGTGGCAGCCGTAGTTGTTGTTGGGGAAGCTGTGGTTGTCGTTGGCTCAGCCGTGGATGTTGTGGTGGCAGCTGTAGTTCTTGTTGCTTCAGATGTGGTTGTCGTTTTGGCAGCGGTGGTTGTTGTTGGGGCAGCTGTCGTCGTGGTTGTTTCAGCTGTGGTAGTTGGGGCAGCAGTGATTGTAGTTGGTTCGGCTGTAAATGTTGTGGTGACAGATGTAGCTGTTGTTGGTTCAGCTGTGGTCATGGTTGGTTCAGATATGGTTGTTGTAGCAGCAGCTGTGGTTGTTGATGGGGCAGCTGTGGTTGTGGTTGGTTCGATTGAGGGTGTCGTTGGCACAGCTGTGGTTGTCGTAAGGGCAGCCGTGGTTGTGGTTGGTTCAGATGTGGTTGTTGTTGGGGCAGCTGTGGTCGTTGTTGGTTCAGCCGTGGTTGTTGTTGGGGCAGCTGTAGTCATGGTTTTTTCTGCTGTAGTTGTTGGGGCAGCTGTGGTTGAAGTCAAGGCAGCCGTGGTTGTGGTTGGGGCCCCTGTGGTTGTCGTTGGTTCATCCGTCGTTGTTGTTGGGGAAGCGGTGGTTGTCGTTGGAGAAGCTGTAGTTGTGGTATGTTCAGCTGTGGTTGTTGTCGGGGCAGCAGTGGTTGTTGTTGGTTCATTCGTGGTTGT
>JBAMHX010029847.1:0-13211 GCA_037177515.1 Pseudomugil tenellus
ACCAGTTCAACACCAGTCTGAGTCAGAAAAGAATACCAGTGATGTGGAAAACATCCTGCCTTGTTCCAGTGCCTGAACTCCAACCAGCTGAACCAAATGACTACAGGATTTGAATTTCCCTCTGGGTTTAATAAAGTATTTTTCATTTAGTTTCATCCTTACAGGTCAGCTCAGGCAGTGAATCCACATTTAACATTACATAGACAGGCATGTGATCTGCTATAGCCATTCCATACAAGATTTCAACATTCTCTATACTATCATAATTATCTGCAGTACTTAAAGATTCCATATGATGCTATATTTGCCGTCTCACAGTCTATTTTATGCACAACCATGATAATATTATGCATTTTGTAACATGCACCAAACAGATGGAGCGCTGAAGTTTTCAGGTAGGAGGAGTGTCCACTGTGCAGCATTGGAACGGTGGAATCAACGGTTTGCTTAGGCTACACTCCTCTTTTCAAAGCGATAAAACTACTACTAACGCATGGATAAAAAATTAAAACTACTTCCGGGATCGTTTTAAGTTACAATTAACACATATAGAAGATTAAAAGCTCGTAAAAAACCATTTTGCATAATATGACTCCTTTTAAGCTGTGATCCAGCCAAGATGTTCCAACACCAGTGTACTAGACAGGAATAGATAGCTGTCTTGACAAAACTGCATCAAGTGTTGACCAAATAAGGACTTCTCAACAGAGACATCTGCATTAAAATGACCCATTACATACATACAAGTGCATATACTTTCTTCGAAAAAGAACCTTAAAAAGCACTTTTTTTAAGATATTCATCCTCATTTCACATTCATACAGCAAATATACATTCTAAATAATAAAAACATTATTATTATAAGCAACTTTAATGGCTATACACCAGTCGACACCTGACCTAGTAACACTAATGACAGATATCATGTTGCACATTTGGGCGTTCTCTTTTGGCAAGATACATGGCCAAAAGAACAGCTTGTGGTTCTACAGATTACCAGCAAACACCGAGAGACAGGACAAATGGATTGTAAATGTGAGACAGAGGACTGGGAACCAGCACACCAGGCAGATTATGCAGTTAACCCTTTATATCAGGTAGGCTATGGATTTCACATTTGAAGCTCGTGTTGTAGTTGACCAGGTTTCTTCTTAACCGACCAAAATTACACAATACAGACAATAAAAGTATTCTGGCTGACACTAGAGACGGATATTGAGCACTTGCTTTGGTACGACTGCAGGACATAATGATCAATTCTGAATATTTTGTGGAATCCACTTTTTTTTAATACAATTCCTTTACATTTCCAAATAAATGCGTGTTTGTGATCTCCTGCATGAACGTTATTCACACCAAACGTGTTTGATTAAAAGACTATGGTAAAGATACAACAACTTGAGTAATGTCATCATGTTTACTTTCGTAAACATGGCGGAGCATCTTGCTTTTTTAAAATTATTATCCAGTCATAGCGACACATTTTCAATGGTATCGTTTTAAGGAGATTATCAAAGAGGAGATCCTGGTGGCTTTATGTTGAGCAGAAACATCTGTACAGAGAAATATGTGGATACGAAGTCGCAGCAGGAGTGGGGGGAGATGGATGCAGCACATTTACAGATATGTTTATAAATAATTTTCCAATCATGAGCAGAACCTTCATGTACAATGCTGAGCGCCTCTTTAAAATACTGTATCAATGAAACGCAGAGATTATAGGGTAGTTAATTCCAAGTAGAGAAACTTCTGGTGATATCTTCTCATCACTTCACCTTCCAGATGTTCAACAAAATGAAATAAACTCTATCCAGCTATTTCAGCTATATTTTCCAAATGTTTGATATCGGATCGATACTAGCTGTGTGTGTTTATGATGGATTCATGCTTTAGTTTGTGTGTACATGCTCAGTTTACAGTGGTTATCATTAGATGTTTGCCATCCAACATGGCAGTGTAAACAGTGGGGAACATGTGACTGTACCTCTTCTATATCTGACACAGTGAATGGAACAAAGCAGAGAAAAAGGGTAACAGGAAGAAGAAAATGCAAAAAACAACAAATAAAAACCACCAGAAGAAGAAAAAGATCCAGATGTTAAAGAGAAAATGAGCATAAACAACTGCAGACTTCGCGGCAGCATTTGAAGTGTGACTATGTTCAGAACTAACAACACCAACAGGTATCAAAACGTGGACGTGAACTCTGACCGCAGCACTACCCACTAAAGGGTGACATGACCTTGGCAACTCCAAACACGCATAGAAGTATATGGGTGACAACTTATGACAGTGTTTTGAAACGGACCTCCTCATGGATATACATAAGGGACCATAAAAGCATATGGATGTTTGTGGCCATTGTTGCTCCTGTTCACACATTTTTTTACCATCCGTCTGTGTTTCATACTGCAATCTCATTGGAGTATTTCTTCAGTTGTCATCAATAAGATCCGTATTTAAAATCAGAGATGTACAAAACAAAAAGGAATGGTGACACAATCGTGCCCTGAGGGGCTCCTGCATCACTGACCACTACAGGCAGGATGTTTTCCAGCTGAAGAAATTTAGGTCTGTAAGATATTCAGTGAACCAGGAGACAGTGGACATGGTAAAACCCTCTCTGCAGCAGCTTTCCATTCAGTTGAAATGACTAAATGATATCGAAGGCACTGAAAAATTTAAAGAACACGATTCTCTAACTAACTGCATTACTATCCAGATGGTTGTGAGTATGCTGCACGAGATGTTGACAACATTTTCCTAGTTGTATTCTCTGTCTTAACATTTCTCTTAGGTCTCTACCTTTAGTAGTGAATTCCAAGAAATTCACAACGATGTGCCTCTGTGTGGGTCCATCTCCAGATTACTGTGCAAGTGACTGATGTGATCTTTGAATTTGAATGTTAAGATAATCCTGACAAGGCTCTGAACAAACTCACAGACCCATCCTTGGACTCAGTAACCCTGTTACTGAGTCCAAGGAGTCCAAATGGTTCCTACAGGTAAAAATGAACAATCGAGCACATCAACTCAGGGGATGACTAATTTAGTTATCTTGCTTATCTTGGTTGGTGATATTGAAGTTAATCCTGGGCCTCGTTTGCCTCGTACAAACCCCCTGGTTGGGGCACAACAGCAGCAGCTAACCGGGCTAACACTACAGCAAGTAAGTGAGCCGTGATTTCTCATCCCGGCAACACTTTAAACATTATAGTTTAGCTACACTATGCTTTTGGTCTGGACTCCACCTGTCAGGCCCAACACTGCCATTACTTGGCCTGAACCTGCCCGACCCTCGCAAAGGGGACCCACCATCCCCTTTGCCTGGACCACACCTACCAGGCCCGCCACCTGACACAATGGCGGTCCTGCAGGCTCCGGTGAACGGGGGGCTAGCAATATACAAACAGGGACCCATTGATGGAATGGCAACTGTGAGAACAGTGAATAGGGAGCCAGTAACAATAAGCCCACCTCTGTCTAAAAATAAGCCCACTGACATGGTCAAACAGAAGAAGTTAATACAAACAGCACCACTGGTCAGTAAAACTACAATGAAAAGCACATACTGAATGAAAAAGAAAGTGATCTTTAGAAAATATAAGCACAACTTTTTCCAGACTATAAACCATGCCCGAATACTGTGGTACCCTAAATATAAACCTAAAGGGTTGCTAGGAGGTCATATAAATATCTGAAGCCTTATACCTAAATGCAACAAAATTCAACATCTCCTGAGTGAATCAAATATAGATTTTTTTGTGCCTAACTGAATCCTGGTTACATTCAAATACTCCAATGACAGGGTTGAATGTTCCAGGATACAAAATCTTCAGACGAAACAGGCCAGAGGGTAGAGGCGGCGGTGTAATGTTTTACATAAGGGAACGCTTAAATTGTAACCAAATAAAATGAACGTCCCCCAACAATCAAGAATATCTTGGGATAAATATAAGCCTCTCTGCACAAATGTCTCTCATATTGATCGGAATATATAGTTTAAATGTATTCTATGAGGAATTAGAGGCTATTCTTAAAGAGTCCAACTGGAAAAGGGAAATAATTTTACTTGTGATCAGTGGCCTAAAAAATTCAAAAGCCAATGAAAGCACAATGTTTATTTAAACTCATAAACATTGCCCACAGTATCTAAAATACTGGAAAAGTGTGTAACAGAACAACTTACAAGACATTTAAACTATAGCTCATTTAATTTACATGACATGCAATTTGGTTTCAGAAAACACCACTCTACAGAAACAGCCGTATGCTTTCTTTTGGAAAAATTAAAACTGAACATTGACATAGGAGGTGTTATTGAAGCAGCGTTCCTCCACCTTAAGAAAGCGTTTGATACGGTTAATTGTCAAAGTCTGTTAGATAAATTATCATATTTTAACTTATCCTCAAGTACTGTGCAATTGTAGCGTGGCACAGAGTGAAGCTGTCCTCCACTACACATTTAATTTTAAAAAGTCTTTAATTTGTTTCTGCAAAGAGCAAAAAATGTCTTTCAACATCAAGTTCACCACATATACAACTCTTCAGTTCTGACTCGTTTGTGTTCTCGTTCTCTGGATGTCTTAACTATTTTTACAAAACAATTATGAACTTCTGCGCACAGATCTAAACAAATAATCATGTCTGTTGCATCAATATTAAAACCAGTGTTGCTCTACCTTTAATAATAATCTGTTTCTCAAATACACAATAATCATTTTTACCAAACATTGCTAAATTAATTAAATCAATCATACTGTACATCTCTTTTAAGTAGCTTATTTATGTGTCTATGAATTACTCCCGAGCTGTCATACTTTTTACTTCTCAATCTCCTGTTTGCTCGCTTATGGTTAGTAGGCAACCAGGCTCAATAGTGGCTAACCGTTTTTAGGGTATACATTCATGAACAAAGTAATGGTCATCCACAGTAACACACAAATCCGGAATCATAAACACACACTCAACATATTAATTTATCAATCACACGGTTTCCAACTTTCCCTTCTTACCTGCAAAGAGCAAAAAAAAAATGTCTTTCAACATCAAGTTCGCCACATATACAACTCTTCAGTTCTGACTCGTTTGTGTTCTCGTTCTCTGGATGTCTTCCCGCAAGACTTCCCCTTATCCCTAAACACAGCGTAGCGAACTAGGCAACCAGGCTCAACAGTGGCTAACCACTGTTGCTTTTAAAAACTGTGATGCGGCTGGGTTTTTTTTTTTCTTTCCTTTTTTTTTTCTCTCACCCGCAACGGGACAAAGGATGAAAATTAGCACTAGCTATAATCCTGCACATTCACAGGTATGGGGTTTGTTCCCCAGACCTCTGTACTCAATATGCACTGTCCCTTTTTTAAATAAATAAAAAGAGAAGGAATATAAAGAGTATTTTGTTCATCCAGTGAAATGAGGGCATTGTTTTTCTTGCAATCCTGCTTTTCAACATGTAATTTCGGCTTGCAGCTGGCAGCGCTGTGCACGAATGAATATTAAATACGGCATTTGTTGAGTGTGTAATTTTTTTCCGTGAAGGCTAAACCAAATGAATCATCAGAACTTGAATGTGAACTTATTCTATTAATATGAAGTACCAAAACACTGCCAACATCTCCCTGGATACACACTACAGTACCCACAATAAACAATGCAATAATGCATAACAAAGCAGGAGCGCTCCATGGCAACGGTGCTGCAGTGCTGATATGTGCATTAAATACCTTATATTTTATGTTTATTTACAGGAATATTACATGCTAGCTTTTCTTTGCACATTATGTTGACCTGCAGTTAAATAAAAATGTCAGAACATCAGTTTGATCAACTTGTAATTGAAATAAAGACAGAGATGTAGGATATATCACTAGCATGTTTTTTAGTTTTAGTTTATTAAGATCCCCATTAGCCACTGAAACAACAGTAGCTATTCTTCCTGGGGTGTCCTCTACATCGATTACATGTTTTCTATGTTTTCACATCTTTCATACATCCACACACACAATAACAATATACGAGTCATACAAAAGTTAATAGTGGCTTAATATCCAAAATACAAACGGAACAAATACAAGCAGCACATATCATCTTATGATTTATAAACTACAAATTACATTCAATAATTAACCATATCAAATGTTCTAAAAATAATAAATAAACAATTGTGAGTGATTTTATCTGTCTGTTTGTCTGTCTGTCTACAATATAACTCAAAACGTTATTGACGGATTTTCATGAAATGTTCATAAATTATCCAGAACAGGAAGATAAACAAGTGATTAAATTTTGGAGGTGATCCGGATCACCATCTGGATCCAGGAAGGATTTTACAGATTCTTTAAAATTTTGAGATAATTACTCATGTTATTGCAGCTGACACCTTTTACAGGCCGGTTCTGTCTGCTTTTTTTTCACTCTGATAATGATAATGTGTGACTGACCTCTTAGAGATGTATCAACCTAAAATATGCCCAAATAATAAACTTGGCGGATGTTGACGCTCTCCAAGGAAGAGTTAAGCTGTAAATAACTGTTTTACAAAAATGTGTTCTCCTGTTGCTGCATATTTATTATGTGTGGTAAATTTCTTTTCTTTCTCACATCCAGTTTTTCATTAAACTAATCTAAAATATTTAAACTAAGCTTTGGACTAGTTTAAAATTGAAATGGTGAGCTATGAACATAAAGTATTCTTTTTAAACAAGCAGCAAAAACTTGTTGGAAGCTGCTTAACATCTGGTTTGATCTCATTAAGATCAGTTCCCACATTTGCAAGGTCTCTCTTATTTCACCATATTAGTCATGTATCTGCTTGCTGGTAAACTCTTGACCTGATGACTTTTCCACTTTACTTCCAGCTCCATATCCAGCCATAAGACTATCTTTTCTAGAAACCTTTATGCATTTGACTGCATTCAATTAACTTCACAATGTATAATCATGGAGTCTCTTCAAGTCTATTCAAGTAATAACTGCAACAGTTTGCTGTTATACTGCTGCTTAGTGCACATATATTGTTAATAGAGTCTTTATAAAATTTTTTTACTTGGTGTGTTTTTTGTTGCAATTTAATGCTTTAGTTAGCTACACCTACAGATTTTACATGATGTATGACATGAACATTGTGTAACTAATCTGCAGACACAGCAAATAATAACTTTTTAAAAATCAGCTTCCATTTTTGTGATACTGAGATGAACTTTTTAAAAGACTTCCTACAGTAAACTGGTTAATTGCATTATCTGCGTAGGTTTCTACAATTTAAGAATGGATTCTTTGTGTAAAAGACCTAAAAGAGGCATTGCATGTTCTTTATTCCCAATCTAAAACCATTCTCTGATGTATCACTTAAACTTTAGTACCCTCCCTTGGCCAAAGCGGCCATTGGTTTGAGTGCAGCCGCTTCTCTCTCTTACCCCCTTCTCAGCACTGCTCAGGGAAAAGCCTTGTCTGGCGAGCAGACCATGTCTCTGCCCATCCCTCCATTCTGTCTTTCTGAAGGCGGGCATTTGCTGAGTTGGCAACAGGGCGCTGAGTTTCCATGGTAACAGCACATACGTTGCGACCTGTATGCTTCCGGTGTTAGGGTTCCTGTGTTATTGCTAACGCTGTGCTCATTACAGCAGGTAACAGTAGCACAGAGAAAGCTTTGCCACAGTAAGGTGGAAAAATATATAATTATGCAAAGTGATGATAGTTGAAACACACAACCACTAATTGCAATTGCAAACGGCAATTTTTTGCACCCCCGCATTGGTTTCACTTTCATTCGGCTGAGATTGCCGCCTGGGTTGAACAGCAAGCAAAATAAGGAATTTTATCTCTTTGGACTCCATAAGATTAGAGATTTTAAAACACGGCATCTTAAAAGATAAGACAAATTTTTAGTACATCCGGTTGTTGTTTTTTATAAGAGTTAAAGGTTTGCTAATGACGTAAAACACCACAGGCTATTGTAAGCACTCAGAAAGTGATTTTTCCATGCAATGTCTCCTTTAAATATAAGCATAATTATAAGAAATGCTGACTATCTTTCATTTCATAACAATTCATGGTCTCGCTTGTAAATGTACTTCATTCACTTATAATAAACAAAGACCATGATCGTTTAGAAAAGCATCACGGATCACTCCAGTAGGCAGAATTATTAGATTCTATAGTCTCAGATAAGTAGTCCTGGTCAGATCTTTCCACCTGTTAAGCGGATTTCCTTGTTTTGTCTGTAGATTCTACAATAGTGGTTTACCATCTGTAAGTGCTTATTTAAAGGTCACCAGAGTGTTCACAGAGTGCTAATAAAATGTACTAATGGACACTGACAGGGAAAGTGTATTGTGCTCATAGTACAAAAGGCAACAGGAAAGAAAACTCAATGAACTCTTTCACATGAAAAATGACTTTACAAAGAATATCATTGGAAGTAATTATCAGTAGTCCATCTGTCGATTGCCTGGTCGCCATGAACAGAACACACATGAAAAAACAATAGAATATACTTTCCCTTGCATTTCTTCTTTCATTTAAAGCTGATATTCTGTCTAGATAATGTGCAGTCTTCATGTTTCATGTAGTGTAGCTGATTTCAGTAAGGTTTTACTATGTTGAGTATTTATACCCATTAACAGTATGGCAAACTAATGTGTACATGTTAACTACTTTATGTCTTTATTCATTACTTCTTTAGTTGCAACCTGCAAAACAGAAAAGAGGTGATTAATTGTAAATATTGTAAAGGTTGCATGACCTTCTAAGATGACAGCATGTCTTCATCATAGTTTAGATAAAGATAAGGGTGCATTTGTTTTTGCAACATATTTTTGCAACATGCGAGACAGTTTCAGACACAACAATTGCAATTTGGAAGAATTTAAGGTTACTATGAGGGAAGCTAATAATAGCTAAAGCTAACTTATGTGTGCTGCTTATAATTTCCGTGTCTACATGTTGCTAGATATACTATTGTACAGCAAAATAATTGCAATATGCTTCTGTTTCAGACGACTCTTATTACACATTATCATCTTTGCGCACTGTCTGTCTGGGCATTTCTCCAGCTTCTCAGTGGTGGAACATCTTGTTGCCGGTGTTTCAACTAATCCTGTGACCGCAGGGCGCATTAGTTTATATTTTTCTACATATATGTCACTAAAGTCTTTAAACACTTGTTTAGAAATAATGAGAATAAAAAAACTGACTTGAAATATTCATCAATTACTTCTGTCACTCTTGTGACAGAAAAGTCACCATTTCTGATTGACTTTACTGTATTTTCTCATTCATATCTCAGAACATATATGAAGCGAAATGTAGACTAGCGCTCATGGGGTCACAGATTTTTATAAACACCTATTTAATAAACACACAGCTTGGAGAACGTCAGACACCTTCACGTTCCTGTGCAGCATCGTGCAGTCATGCAGAGGCAAAATACGAAGTTGTGCGAATGTTTATCTACGAGGAAGAGAGGCTACTGCTGTCTGCAATCTTCGGACATCTTTTTGCAGTCATTTTTATAAATTATGACATCGCACAGGAAGTACTTACGCAGTGTTGCCAGACTGGGCGGTTTTCCGCCCAATTGGGCTACTTTTGGTTACATCCGGCTGGAGGAAAATGCGTTGGGGGGGTGGATCACATTTGGGCTGCTTTTGCCCACATTGGGCAGATTTTTAGTGTTGTGAAAACAGCACAACATACTGATTTTATTGTAGAAAAAAATCAAATTCATTTTTAAAACATCTATACAACAACAGCATGGCTACCACATTCAGTGAAATATTTTATTTTTGGGAGTTGTAGTCAAACACCCCATTTCATTTGGCAACTTGCATTAGTGCATGACTATTCGGGTGCGACAGACTACCTAGCAGATGGACGGAAACTACGCAACGTTTGCAGTTTGAAGTTGATAACCTTAGCATCATGCCCAAGTGGGGGAAATACAAGAAGCTTTACAGGAATGAAATGTACAATGACAAATCAAACAGCTTGTATATGCACTTTCTCTGGCCCATGTTGATGGAGATCAAAACTGTGAATAAATATTTCCAGCTGGAAACGGGAGAAACGCTGGGTGTTTTTAGGGATTTTGCAGACTGTACATGTCCACACTGAGGAGAGTTGTGAAGCCCAGTGTACTCCGCATGAACAACCACAGACGACTCAGAGAACTTGACCTTCAGTTATCCAGCTTGTACCTCTCAAACCAGGACGCAGACCTAGGTTCCTCATTCCAACAACAGTTGGAAGCCAGTACATTAGCGCCAGAGGTGAAGGAGAACATTTCAGCACGCTGTTTGGATTTTGTTAAAGAGGTGTTGGTGCAGTATCAAATGTGTCTTCCTGCATCCATGGAAATGCTCCACAGACTGGAGCTTTTCAGTCCAAAAATGGTGATGTCAATAATAAATAGGCCAGGAGTAAAAGACTTGCCTGCTGAGTTTTTTTCATGTTCGGCAGACACCTTGGAGAGCCAGTGGAGAAGCGTTGCATCAGCTGGCTTCTCAAGTGATCAGGCCATTGACACTTTTTGGGTGGAAGTTGAGACATTCAAAGATGCTGGAGGAAACCAGTTTTTCGATTGCTCACTCTGCCCATTTCAAATGCCCACGTCGAAAGATTTTCCCAGGTGACGTAAAGGATGACACCAGAAATCGAATGGGATTAAAGCTTCTTTCCAGCCTAATGGATGTGCGCTCTGGCCTGAGCAGAAATGGACTGACGTCTGCTACTTTCAAACCTCCCCGGCAGTTGTTGGGGAGGTTTGATTCATCTATGTATTAGCCAGCTGACCTGGCTTCCAGTGACTGTAAATAGTTCAAGTTCTAAACATTCTTCAAGTTAATTGAAAGGCTGAAGCAGATTCTGTGATTAGGTAAGTTGATTTTTATGCAACATGATCCAATTTGCACTGTGATTGTTTTTCTTAACTGGAGAACACTTTTCCCACTTACTAATGAGGAATTTTTCATTAATTTAAATTAATTATTAATTAACTATTGATTCAATCTATTTTTTGCGGCATTGTGTGTTCTAAATATATAGCATAATCATTCAGCTGCGAGAGTCCCTTTCGACATATTAATAATGGTGTATTTTGCAACACGTGTAGCCTATTTGATTGATTTACTGTGCTCTTTGCTGGTTGCAATTTGGGATAAAATATGTGTTAACCACTTATCTGTAGCCATTTGATGCAGATAGGAAGCTATTGATAATTGTAATTGTTTTTTATTGTCTGTGTAAATATTATAGGTATCTGGCAACTTCGTGGTTTGGGTTGGTTTTATTGGATTGGGCGGCTTTTAAGTTATGATTGGGCTGGAAACTGTCGATCTCATCTGGCAACACTGTACTCATGCCAGCATGAGCCGGAGGACACAGCGATGCAGAGCGTGGATGAAGAGGGGAGGGATATCAGAAATGCATTTTTTATTTTATTAAATAAAGTTTGGTATCCTCTTAAGGTTTCATAATTTCTTAAAATAAGTTCCTTTTCATGTAAATTTAATTCCCCGAAACTTATTATGCAACTAAACACTTTTGTCGGTAATAACTTTGAGATAACTGTCTGCTAAAACATCTTATGGTCACATCAGCTTAGTTTTTCTCCTGCTTCCATAAAGACAGAACTGGGATGCAATTAACGAAAATAATTTGATTAGATGTATAAATTGTGGAATACATATTTAAAATAAAGCTTAGTGCTGTGAAAACCTTATTTACATGTGATTGCTGAGCGCTGTGTTATGTACTGTTTTCTGCCGCAGCCGTAGGTGTGCTTCGACCGCACGCAGTGTGTACGCAGCGGGGCACGAAGGTTTCCCTGATGTAGGGAGTCTTAAGATAGAAAAACACAAAATTAAAATTCAGTTACAAGTCACCACAACAAATTTAAGCACCAGGCAAATGAAATGCTTTAAAGATTATAAGCATATTTACTTTTCAGTCTGTTTAAAGAGCATATAGACCGCAATCATAATACAAACACATGTGGAACATTGTTAGCTTAAGTTAGCATACTAGCTAGCCGATTGTTGGTTCGAAAAACAAAAGATTTGCGCTGCTCTCAGTATATTTTTGCATGTGTCTCACCAATTGCTATTTTGTAGTGTTAAAACCCCTTAAAGTAAACTATTGCTTAACTCAATCCTTGTTTGGAATACCAGTGAAGAAGCTACAGTCACTGAGCTGTATGCAGGACACTCCGTTGCTGGCAGTCTCTGTCCACCTCCAGTCCTTACATTACTGCTCCTACTGTTGTAGTCATTTAAGGCACAGTCACTTTTTTAGCTTTTTTTTATGTTTTTCATGGCACTGCTTTGAGGTTCGTGGCCATGCTTGATGGACTCCATGAGCTTCAGGAAAACCTCTCATTTCTTGTGGCTCCATCAAGCTTGTGGTATCCAGCAAAACCAAATGAAAAAAGTTTTCACCTCTTCATCGGTCCAGGGGAATTTCTGCAATGCCTTTATCTTCTTCCACTAGCTTGTGTGCTAACAATAACAACACATTTTCAGGAGGCATTAACTCCAGATGGTACACAGACTGTGGTTGGGAGTCGCTGTTCAGTGACATCACTTTAATCAGGCCAATCAATGACCACCAGCCAGGTGTAGATCAAATTTCTTGTCAGGTCGGCCCGCTTGGAACCTCAAGTAAGTAGGTGCGAAAATAGCATTGGCTCAGGCTGCATTATGTATAGTGGAAACACTCGTAAAGTGTAGGCGTGCGGGGGAGAGTAGGTACTATGAAAATCCGGCATATGTTTTTAGTTTAGCCAGGTTGTTTCTAAGTGAGATATTTCCTTTCATATATCCTTCATAATCCTTTTGGTCTTGGCATAAACACGGTACTGTCTAAGGGAAATTTTTGCTCTTTCATGCATTATGCCTTTGAGATAAAGAATTGTCCACACTGGTGGAAAATTACACGCTACCACACAACAAACCTTACTGGTTAGATGAAATAAGTACTAACAACCTAGTTATTTTACTTTACAAAAGTAAATTGTTATGACAGTAGTGAAAAATATAGAGACTAACCTCATGACCATCATGTCTGATATTCATTAAATCCTAGGAAGGGGTGGAAGGGGGGGGGGGGGGGCGCAAAAAGGGGTGCATGTAACCCTTTCTGGCTGAAAATCGGAAAAGAGTCGTGTGGGGAAAAAGTGTTCGTTCCCATGTCGATCTCTGTGGTCGCCCTCCCCT
>JBAMHX010029848.1:0-13208 GCA_037177515.1 Pseudomugil tenellus
TTTGCCCGATGTGGAAGACATGGATGGATGTGAATTTCATTTTAATGGCCGACCATATTTATTTGAGCCTGAGTACATGGATGAAGAAGCAGGACATCCCACCGGTGTTTTGACGCTCAAAGGGGACTGCGAGTTTCAGACATAATTTTCCCACCTGGCTGTGAAAGCTTTGTTCAGAGAAGTCATATGTGTCTTTGAGATATTTAATTTCCCTTTTATAGACCACAACAAAATCAGCTTTGTATCTACTGCTCAGAAGTGGAGTGAGCTCTTTGAGCTTATTGTCCTAAAAAAACTGTCCTAATTTCTCCTTTCCAGCTGGTTGTGTAGATTGGTAATGAGGTGGTAAACAGAGGTGATGCAAAACGATTTTGCTTCTAGAGCCTGAATGAACTCACTTAATAATACCAATAAATGGCTGAGGAAAAGAATACAGGTCATGCGAAGTGTTCTCTTCATCTCCAAAGGGCTCCCACAGGACGTCGGGGCATGCATCCTTTCCCAGGCTCCTGAAGTAGCTGAAGAATGGTCCCCAGTACTTCACTATCTTTCCACAGATGGCAGGAGAGATAGCCACTGTGTCATCACATGTTGCATTATGTTGCGCTGATCTTGAAGGTGCTCCGTCCTTGTGGCAGAGGAGCTGAAATTGACAGGAAAAACGGTCTCCTACACACCTAACAACTTTTGTGCAGCAGTACAAACTCCTGTACGAGTGGTGGTGTTTGATAATATGAAACACTTTGGTAAGCTCAGCAGCAGTGGTTTTATCATCAGCTGTGTTGGTATTGCTGGGGCAAAAAATGATATAAAGATGAGTGTCCAGCACTGTTTGCATTCTCTTTGTGGTGTTCTGTGTCTGCATGTCTCTCTAACCCACCTTTTCCTTGGCTCCCCACATCAATATAAATAAAATAGAGCATAAAGAAGGCATAGGGTTCTCCTTTTGCACTCTTGCTGATGAACCAATGCTCTGAGCACCAAGAATGTTTAAGAGATGTCTTTTGATTTGTGACAGTCGTGCACATGGGTCCGAAATGAGGACAGCAAGTAAAAAGTGAGAACCCATGGCAGAGGGACGGACAAAAAGTTCCAAAACTGGACTGTCTAGTCAAAGTCCAGACAAATGGTCACCCTAACTCAAGTCTGCCCATTTCTCTCTTGCCAACACGGAGATGCTGACTGACCTTGTTGAAAAGGTGACAGAGGTGAATTTGGTTCACTTCCGTTCCCCTACTCAACCACTTTCTACCATACACGGTCAATGCAAGGCAGCTCATAAATATGTCAGCATATGAATCAATGAGTGTCTGTGGCATTGTACAGTGAATCATTGCAACTGATAGGGCGCGTAAATGTAATTTTTCAGAGACCAAAATCAAGGTGCTCGTTATTGAGGTGGAGACACGTAGGGTAATCTTATTTTGGTGTCATAGTAGCGGTGAAACTGGCTATGCCGCCAGGTTTTTTAGGACAATGTCCACGTTACAAATAACATGTAGATCATTGGAATTAACATTTTTACGGTTTACAAATGTAACCTTATCCTCACATGGAGCCCTTATAGCAACATGAGTGCAGTCACTGGCACCGAATACATTTGAGAAGCCGGGCATTGCTGCAGATGGCTTTTTGATATTGACCTGTTCTCCCAGTGTCAGTAAACTTCATGAATCGACTTGCCATTTTAATCATGTCATCCAAAAGACCCGGTGACCGGCAAGTCACTCTAACACTGAATCTACTTTTAGTGCTCTTGAGACTAAATCGGCTTATCAGTCAGTCATCATCATTGGCCAAAAAATCCTCATAAAAAAATCCTCTCTCCATAGTCATCCTACCAGTGACATAGTCTTCAAAAAGTGCAAGCACATCCATTGTGACACATTACACTCGTGTGTCCCAATGATATTTGTATACCTACTTAGTAATTACTTGGATTGTTCGACACTCTCTCACAATTCATGTACGATGTTTGCATACTGTGCTCGGATTTTTAAATATGTATTTATGAAACAAAAGAACTTAGTTTTTAGGCATGTATATTATTACTTTTGTTTTGATTGGGCTGAGATCGAAATGTCATCTGTTGTAGCGTATGGGGCTTACTGTATCACAGACATTCTTCATTACATTGATGTTTTTTGCCACAGGTATGGTGATCAATCTGTCAAATTGATCAGGAGTATAAGCCTGAGAGGACCAACCCCCTGTCTTTTTGGTATTTTTTGCCATACAACAGATACAGTAATGAAGCCTTGTCACTGATTGCTCTGAATTATGTTTTTATATTTGTTCTTTACTTACTCTTGAATCTTTTTAGCTCCATTCGAGCTGCTTCTGAAATGGAGGTTACTTATAGTGATATTTCTTTTTCACAGCACAGAACCACTGAGTTATGGAAGCACAACTATCTTGTATTCATGGTGGAGAAATTTATATTAAAACAATACAGTGATTTGTGAAGAATGATTCTACTCCTCCATGGTAAAATATTCTGCTCTGGGTTTGTCAATGTTTGCGATTGGTCAGAACCTCCGAGCACCACCTCTTTAATGTCCAAAAGTGAGGTAGTCTTAAGCTGGAGTTGTGGAAAATCTACCTACGCTGAGGAGGCACAAGCTTAGTTGCAGAGCAAAAAGTTTAGATCCTCATTCTAGGCCCTGACTGTGGCCATGTGTAGACCATGTGGCCCTCCTTTCTTCAGCAAGCAGGAAAAAGCTTTTCACACATGCATAATTAGCAGAAGCAGGTAAGCAGCTAGGAGGGTCAAGAGAGCTTCAGTGAGGGATCCAGAGCCAAGAGGAAGAACAAAGTCTTTGTTGATCTTTTTAAAGATAGGCGGGCATTGGCTGAGTGGGCAGGTCTTGATGCTGCCAGCCAATCAGGGCTCTGTGGGGGGTGACTTTAGCCCATTTTTCCTACCACAGAGTTACCTGTGACTGTGCATTAACTCAAAACTGAAGGGATATCACATTAAACATAAAACACAAATTTAAGCAAATTAAATCAAGAAATAAAAGAATATAAATGGAACAGAATGAAAAGGTTAGAACCAAGAAGAGATCAGTTTTTATTAATAAGTCCTTCTGTCCTTTGAGTGTTGTTCTGGTCTCCTGTGGAGAGAGCTGGAGGTATGGGGAAGAAGGTTATCACGTTGTATCAACAAGTTACTCCAGTATGGGTGAGGGGTCGTCTCCAGCCCCATGTGGAGAACAAAGGCACCCACAAACACATCCAGCTAAGTTTAAGGTAGTCATAAAAATTCCAACATTTGTTGACCAGTTCATCAAAGCTATTCTAAAAAGGGTCTGTTGAGGGTGGGATCGCTACAATGACATATGTGCAATACACTGTCAGTGACATGTACAACATATGACACATCTAAGAATACTCAAAATGCAATATATTTATCTAACTTACTTTTATTTATTCATTTTTTATTTTTTTATAATACATTCTTTTGACATAGGTCATTGGCTTAATCTCATTATATTTGTTTGTAATGACACACAAGTTCTCCATACACTCTAAACATAAAGCCCTGAGCATCCTCACACGACTGTTAGTATGTATTTTGGAAGTATGTAAGGCACACTTGAATATAACTCACAGGAACAGTCAAACAATTAAAATAGAGTGAGCTATAGTCCAGAAAATAAGGTACACATTCAGACACACAACTTACATAAATTATTTTTTTCACATACAATAATGTAATATTTATTTATTTCAAAATAAAGTTTAACCAAATTTTTTAAAATGCACACAACAAAATGAAACATCTACTTGTATTCCCTACCCTTACGTTTAAAATCCTTTCTGCACAATTACATTCCACAACCATCTCCTTCTATGTTTTAAATAAAGGTTTCAGGGCAGTGTGTTGTCTTGTTACGTTTTCACTTGAAAACTGATTTAATGGTGACGGCTACTTGTGGAGGCTTGCACAACATTCTTTTGTCAGGTCCACACAAACAACCCGCACTGATCCTCTCTGGAGCATGTCTTTTTTGTGTGATTTTAACTGAAGATAATTATTTAAACGGTGCAAACAGATATGACATAGATAAAGTTTTATAGATAAAGGGATGTAAAGTGTTGGAGGAAAATATGTGCTGCTGCCCAACCCCAACACTCCCCCCTAAAAAAAACTCTTCAGTTGAAACAATTTTGGAAGGATCTGACAACAGTAGTAAAAAAAATAGATTAAGCTTTTTACTCTAAGATCTGTTCATTCTGTCACATTAATTACTGCAGTTGGCATATTAATGTGATTTTATACACCTGCTGTTTTACATCTTTCAGTGATCATTAATAATGATAATAATAATAATGATAATAATATTCATGCGTACTTTATTACTCTCAGTTGGGAACTAGCTTTTCTGTCTTTAACCTATCGTAGTTTTAGTAGAAGAATTGGTTGGCATGATACAACCTCACTAAGCAGTTGGGTGTTAGGAACCATAGACATCCATCCGTCCATTATCTACCGCTTATTCCCGAATGGGGTTGTGGGGGGGGCGGAGCCAATCCCAGCTGAAAGTGGGCGAGAGGCAGGGTACACCCAGGACTGGTCGACAGTCCATCACAAAACCAACACACATAGACAAACAACCATGCACAGTCCTATGGGCAATTCAGAGTGTCCAATCAGCCTTCCTGCCCCTGCAGGAAGACAAAAATCAGCAAATGCCTGGAACACTAGAAATGAATAAGCAAAATATATAAATAAATAAATGCAAAAAATTAACAGGTGTATTTTTGGTCAAATCCTAAAGCATGCACAAAAATAAGGAAAGAATATTGTTAGTAAATAAACCTAAAGAAAATTCACAGACTGTGTCACCATGCAGAACGTACAGGGTGAAAGTCCTCACAGGAAAGTGAACATCCTCAGGCGACCCCCTCTACATGAAGCCCCCCCGCAATCCGCCCACATGACTATCCACTCTCCAATCTTCCACCCACATACTTTCAACACACCTACATCTGCCTCTCCCCTTCCATACTCACCCACAATTCCCCTGTCCTACACACACACACACACACACACACATCCACTGCTCCATACACACATATGCCACCACACCCTTGAAACACAAAAACTCTGTCCCACAACCACATACCCCCCCACCCCCCTTTGCCCCCCCACATATACAGACACATAATCATACACAAACTTCCACACCCACCTAAGCACATCGCCCAATCACCCACAAACACAACTACTAGACACCCTCTATACGACAATATGCTACCCCAACAAACACACTACCCACCCCCAAACACATACAATACAAATTCCACCTCACATACTCAAACACAGACACACACAGCTAACAGCCCTGCACAAAAAACACTCAAATTTACAACCCCCCACCCTCTTGGTGCCAGGACCACAACCAAGCATTAGGGTACAGACCAGCCCACCGCCCCAGCGGCAGATCCAGGTGGGCCCAGCCACACCCTTCCCAGCACCAGCAGACATATCTTGAGGGGGAGAGCACCCCCGGGCATCAGAGACTAGAACCTATCCACCCACCCAGAGCACACCGGCCACCCACCAATGAGCGGACAACCAATGCTCGAGCCTCCACTGGTGGCCCCGCCCCACCCGACCACCGCAAGGCAACCCCAACCATCAACCCACCCACATAGACAGTCATTGTATTACTCACTACAAAAAAAACACACACAGCCAGCAGATATGACATTCTCCTGTATGATGAATCTTCCAACATCAACATTAACACCTGTCCCTCCCACCGTCTCAGAAAAAAAAACAAAAAACCTGTATTGTACGACGGTGAGCTTTAATTCAACACAACCAGGAAGAATCTATCAGTCTATGGATGTGAATAACCTCTGAATAACAAATCATCTGGATCTAATATGGAAATCAAACATTTAAAATTTCTCATTTTACTGGTAAGAATTTTTGTTATAAAAAACATGATGGTTATTATTTAAGATGTGTAGATAAGTTCAGTATCGTTGTAAATCTGTTTTAATCGTAATTATGAAAACAATTTAATTAATTTTAAGTGAATATAGTGCATTTACATCACTTGTTTACATCACTTTTTGTTCCATTGAACTAATAAGGAAAAAAAAGGTTCATTAGTAGAGCAGATATAGATCAGGTCCATATTGCTAGTTTTTAATATCATGATTAGTGGAAATTTAAAAAGGTATTAAACAAACAGTAACTCAAATATGACTTTCAACATTTAATAATTCAAAGTATGTATTACTACTGTTGTGTAATAATGTGCAGTGTGTAGGTTTCCAGCGGTCAGCATCACAAATTTTGCACAGACACAAAAGAACATGGATCATAGATGCCTTTACTATCGATGAAGGTTATAATGGATCTTACCCCTATTTTTTGGGCAAAGTGAGTATACATTTGAAGTCACTGTGTATTAATATAAATTATATGTATCAAAAACTACAAGGAAAACATTGCTGCTATTCTGTCTTTCAATCCAGATTGATGTTGGGAAATCCTTGATGTTTTGTGAAACTCCTGTTCAAGGTGTAGATGTAGCTTCAGGGATTTTAACAATCGTTCCCATGACAGGAGAGATTTTTGTCAATGGACCTGTGGATTATGAGGATTCCTCACATTTGAAGGTAAGGAAGCAAAAACACATTTTAAGAACAATGATCCCTTGAAGTGTATTCCTGTGTGTTCTTAAAAAAATGAAGGATTCTGGATGGTCTTCTTGCATCTCAACTCTTGTCTTTGCATTTAGTTGACATTATATGCATGTGATAGAGAAAACCATGCAATAGACACAAAACTTGGCATCTTAATTAACATTTTGGATGCCAATGACAATGCTCCAAAGTTTGACCATGAGAAGTTTGAGATCACCATAAACGAGTCAACATTACAAGGTAAGATTCTCAAATTGAAAAATGTCTTTTGATAGGATACGCCTTTATTGTGAGACAATATCTGAAATTTGTTTTATGTCATATCAGCAACATGTTTATAATGAACTAAACATAAAGAACAAGGCCAATGCCGTTGGAAGCAACGGCTTGGAGTATATCCCCAAACACCCCTAAACCTCCTATTCCCCAGTCCTTGAATAGACACAATGCAATAATATAGCCGCACATGTTCAGTCCCAAAGTGGTCGGGGGCGAAACCATACACCCCCACTCTCCACGTTTGGGGTATATAACAACCTCTCACACAGATTATACGAAAACAGGTCACATATTAAACATTTACTGCCTTATTCACAAATATATCATGGACATCACACACACCAGATTCCTAAAATATCTAAATTTTGCTTTAGAACTCACAGATGTATGAAATAATTTTTTAGTCACACTTTAGTTAAATTTGGAATTTTGTATTTTTTTTTCAATGATAGCAGCCCATTCTCTTTGTTTAATACATAATTTGGATCAGATGCTATTCTGCTTGCTAATCTCAGCATGTTTTACTAGCAAAACATGCTTCAAAGGGTAAATGTTTCGTAAGAATGTTGAGCAGATTATATTACAAGCTCCCTGGATACAGTCCAGCATTTTGTTATGATTTTAGTGAGCTGCTTTCTATTTCGATTTGCTGATATTCAAAAGGCTTGGCCATTTCCAAGGTTTCTATTTGAGATGCGGGGCTGTCTGATTGTTTTGTTTTAAATGTTTTAGTGGAGCAAATCACAAACAATGTATAACGGAAAACACGACTAAGATGTTAAACAAGGTGTTTTCTTTAACACCTGACCTGTCAGGGGCTTCATTTAATCAGATTTTTATTTGTTTTAATGTTAAAATGTCAGATATTGGATGCTATTGCTTCCACAAAGTTAAAGGTTGTCTCTGAAAGAAAAAAAAATATTTAAACTCGAATGTACAAAAACATTCTTATTGAGTTTAAATAATTTGCAACATCTTGGTACCCCCCAGTTCAAAAATCCTATCTGTGCCCCAGCTGTAACCGTGTCTTTATACGTCTTCCTAATCAATTTGACACCTGCAGCTAAGTGAGAAGTGAGAGCTGCTAGAGTCCTCACCAAGGCCAAGAAAGTAGGTCACATCAGTCCAGTTCTGAGGTCTTTACACTGGCTGCCTGTCCATCAGAGGATATACTTCAAAATTCTGTTGCTAGTCTATAAAGCTCTGAATAGCTAAGATCCCTCAGGTAATCAGAATCTGATATTTTATCAGAATCAAAACCAGAAATGGAGATGACATCATCCGCTTCTATGCTCCACACGTCTGTAACAAACTGCTAGAAAGCTTCACATCAGCTGAAATACTCAGTTTATTCAAAACCAGGTTAAAAATCCACCTACTCTCAGCTGCTTTTGAATAGTTTTTTTTAAAAGTCCAAGTCTGGAGTATTTCTTTAAAATTTTAGGTATAATTTTAATATTCTTTATTGTCTTTATCTCTTGCTCTTGTTTTTATTTTATTTGTTATTTTCTATTTTTAATGTCTCCATTAAGCACTTTGAATCACACTGTTTTTGAATTGTTCTATACACACAGAGTTGTTTTGCCTAAACTGTTGTACCAAGTAGAATTAAAGTCCTGTGGGAGAGTAATGATGGCAGTTGTATAAAGAAGCAGAAGAACTTACTAGGACCTAAAGCCTTGGTGGAAATAGTTTTCTTATGGATCATTTCCTGATGTGTTCTTTAATGCTACCACTGTGAAATTATACTTTATCACAATATCAAAATATTTAAAACAGATTTTCTCTTATCAGGTACTGAATTGTGTGGGCTTCGTGCAACAGACCTGGACAGCAAGGAAAACAAAAAAATTAGCTATCGTCTTGTCAGTTTCACACCTCAACAAGAAGACTTGAAGTTTTTCTTAACACAAACACATGATAAGAATGATACTGTTGTGGGAATCATTTCATTTGGAGGATGTCTGGATTATCAGGTAAAAAGTGGTCATAGCTGAAACAAACTTGTGAATCTTATGCCTCCCATGCAACTTCTGTGATAATTGTCCACTTGTGGAAACATAAGTTCAGGGTTTTATTGCCCTAAGAAATAAGAGAATATAAAAAACAATAACGGTAACAAGAAAACTAATAGAATTCATAAATGTTTTCTTAATGTTTGGCTCATCTAAGTAGCCAACCTTAGCACATAGTAGCTGAACACACTTGTGACAGTTTACACAATTAAAACAATTGTAGGCTGTTTGTCAGGCAAGCAGTTAAATCAAAAACTTGTCTTCTGAGTTTGTTGTGTCTGTGAGACTTTTTTTTCTTTCCAAGTCTTTTTCCAGTGTTGTGTTGTCTTGGTCTCATCTTTTGTTAAGTGCTTTTTTCTTGCCGTATCAAATTACATTCCAATAGTATTTATTTTGTTGTACCACAAAATATTCAAACACTACTATTACAAAGTAGAAGGACTGTAATTCTAGACAAGTTGCAACATTTTTTTAGATATTTTCATGAACCTTTAACACTTGACCAATCTATATTTCTGCAAAATTCCTTATTCCGTAAAAAAAAAACCTAACTTGGTTTAATCGCTTGCAGTTCACGATTTATTCATTTAACATTTACTGGACTGGAAATGCTTGAATGCATTTTGTTTTTTTTAATAATGCAAAGAATGGAAACTTTTAATGAACTAAACTCATATCTTTTCTTCACTGAATTATTCTTAATAAAACTAAGATTTCCTTGTAATTCAACAACTTGTCACCATTAAATCTTTGACTCTAAACTATTTTTTTTACTCTTAAAACCATTTTTCTCCTGAAATTCTTTCCTTGTTATCTAATTTAACCAGAAAGCTAGATGACAGAAAGAGTTCAGATTTTAACAGATATTTGTATCTGTTTTTATAATGTAGAAAGGAAAGAAATTCACTCTTCTAGTGGAAGCTAAAGACCATGGGAAACCAAGTCTATCCAGCACCTGCACTGTAATAATCAGAATAGAGGATGGAAATAACCACCTTCCTATAATCACAGGACAAACAGTAAGTATTTCATTATTTTATTTACCTTTACAGCTGCTAAATCTGATCCAGTAGATGTAAAGTTTTCAATATTTTTGTATCCTAGGGTCCAAGAAGAGTGATAGAAGGGCAGGAAAATGTTCTTGTGTCACGCCTCCAAGTCGAGGATGAAGACTTAAGAGGCACGGAGGCCTGGAGGGCAAAATACCACATTCAAGGAGATACAAACAATCATTTCAGAATCGTTACTGATCCCGAGACAAATGAAGGACTTCTTTATTTGGAAAAGGTATTTTTTCAGCTTATCACCAAGACATAGTGATAATGTAAACAGAATGCATACATGTTTACAGAATGTAAACAGAAAACAGAAGAAGTAAGAACTTCACTTTTTGTTCCCACCAAAACAAAATGACATCACTTTGTTATTGCAAATGTGGCCTTGTGGTTTGTTTTTTATCCATCAGCCAAGCAGCATTTTCTTTATGTAGAGCTCTGTGAGCTATTGTGTGATTTGATGGATGTTTAGGTGTGGTTAATCTGATCGGGGTAGTGAGAATACAACACAGTCACTGACATGCTGCATGTACAATGCCACCCTTCCAGGAGCAAAGTGTCTCATTAGAGATGATAAAGTAGCCAGGTCATTTGTTCATTGCACATAAAAACACAGATCCTTTCATATACAGTATATATGTGAAAGTTATAAATCATTTAAAAGGAGGATTCATTAAAGTGCTTTTAACAATTATTCCCTCATATAAGTTGTTTCACATTATAAACCAATACAAAGGAAGAAAAATTGGACATGAAGTAAGCCTACATTTTACCTCATGTCACATGTCAATAGACCAACACTTATCTTAAGATTGGAGCAACTTACATTTCACACAAATCTCTTTCTTACCCATCTGCCCAATCTCATCAGATATATTTCTAAAGTTATCTAACCTTGCTAGTTTTTCTGAGGTAATTTCTGATTTGACATTTTGTAACATTTTTCATCAAGTACACAAATATAATGAAAATGTGATGTCAGTAATATCCACATCTACTATGATGAGAATGTAATTCTGCTGTTTTCCTGAATTTTTAATGGATCCTATAGAAACTTCTGGAATAGTGAAACATCTCTATAGTCAGTACTGACTATGAAAGCAACGTGAGACCAGTCAGGTTAGTTTGTTAAAAACACACCAGCATGTATTTATTTCTACATTTTCAGTCAAAATCAACTTTAAAAAATCTTATTCCCCATCCTATGTATTAAATACTTTTTGGGAAGTTCACAGTAGTGACTACATTAATGAAACCTGCATAAGTATTAATCATCAACTCTGCAGGTAATGTGTGAAACTGATCTCGGGGATGTATACTACAATGCAGTTATTTATTTATTATTATTTATTACTAATTTTATAACCATATTTAGGCTTTTACTGAACATTGAAATAAAACAGGATGCCTCATTTTTAAGACTGAAGGAACTTCTGTTATTTAAATATCAACTTAAACCTCCACCAGCTCCACCAGACTGTACCTGCCTGCAGTGCTAGAGGACTCAGAGTAACGACTTTTCCACCATGCAGCACCTGTCATCATAACCTCATTATCTCTGCTTCTTTTTACTGATTCAGTTCTGTGTTTTTTTGTGTGCATCTTCGCTGTTAATGGAGCAGTAATATCTCCATCACTGCGTGACAGTCAGGACAGAGAGCATGGCGCGAACCATGCTGCTCCAGGAGGAAAAATTAGTTCCTAACATTTTTTAAAGTTCAGTTTCAAGTTGTATGAATGTTGGTATAGGAGCCCAACTGCTATGGGGACCTGCAGGAATCTTCTCAAACTTCTTATTGGCACTATTAAGCCGCTGAGTGAGCGCGCATACCAATGGCAGTTGAAAAACAACAGGAGCGGACACACAGTGGCGCTGCCAGCCATTTTTTTCCAGGCAGAGGGTGGTTATGTTTAACAGCATCTTTTGTGACTTACATTGGTTTTAATTACCGGGGCTAGACTAAAAACCATCTTAAATCTTACATCATTACAGAATGATTAGTAAAATTATTGAATGTCTCATTTCAGTGTAACTTGGAAGTGTCAAAGAACTGAATGTTAAGTAAAATCAAGGTAAAAGCAAAAATTTCATGCGACTTTGCTGATACTATTGGATGTATTGTACGGTCACACAGCATTTAAGAAAATCTGTTGTCCATCCATTGTCTACCGCTCATTCGCTGAGCAGGTTCAAGAGGTATGGGGGAGGGGAGGGGGGCTGGAGCCAATCCCAGCTGACCTCAAGCGAGTGGCGAGGTACACCCTGGACAGGTCGCCAGTCCATCACAGGGCCAACACACACAGACAAACAACCTATTGGCAATTCAGAGTTTGCAATCCCCACATTGGAAGGTATGCAGAGTACTTGGAGAGAACCCACACCATGGGTTCATGGGGAAAACATTCGAACTCCACACAGAAAGGTAGCTGCCCTAGCCAAGGCTCAAACCAGCCACAGTGCTAACCAACTGCGCCACCATGCAGTCCTTTATACAATCCTTCAAAATAAAAATGAAAAACATAAAAAAAATGCCCAAATCAAAATTTGGTTTCAAAAACAAATGTTGGCATTCATTCCATGAATCAATCTTTAAATTAGTTTTTGATCTTTTTACAGCAACTGAACTATGATGAAGATCGTGTGAAGAACATCACCATCACAGTTGAGAATGAAATCTCCTATTATTCATGCAAAGTGTTAGAACCGAAAACCACTAGTCTTTGGAACACAAAGATTATTAGTGATGACACAAGTACTAAATCAGGAAGGATAAAATTATCCAGTTATAATGTGTCAGTTATAGTGGAGGATGTCAACCAGCCTCCATTGTTTGGTACATTAAACAAACACGTTGGAGTGGTTGAGAATGCAAAGGTGGGAACATACTTGGAGACATTAAATGCTAGTGACCCTGACATCAACGGTGCGAACGTGATCAAGTAAGTAATCTCAGACTTTCAAAAGAAAGTTCTACATCAGTATATCTATGAAGTATTTACAAATCTCTGACATGTACTCTAGATATGTAAGAGGAGAAGATCCAGCCGGATGGGTTACAGTGGACTCCAAGAAAGGAAAAGTAACCACAGCCAACATTATCGACCGAGAATCCTCCTTTGTTAAAGATGGTGTCTATGTTGTCACTATGCATGCTGTCGACAATGGTATGACACAATGCACATAGTACAT
>JBAMHX010029849.1:0-13204 GCA_037177515.1 Pseudomugil tenellus
CGGTTTGGTTCAGTACGGGACGGTTTGGTTCAGTACGGGACGGTTTGGTTCAGTACGGGACGGCTTGGTTCAGTACGGGACGGTTTGGTTCCGTATGGGACGGCTTGGTTCAGTACGAGACGGTTTGGTTTAGTACGGGACGGTTTGGTTCAGTACGAGACGGTTTGGTTTAGTACGGGACGGTTTGGTTCAGTACGGGACGGTTTGGTTCCGTATGGGACGGTTTAGTACAGGTCAGTTCAACGTGTATTTTTTATTTTGAGTAAAAAGTGAAACAGGAACCAGAACAGGATCCGAACCGTCCTAATTTCTGGTGATGTGGGTTTTACGTTCGGACAGATGGACCAATAGGAACCCAGAACTGATTGGGTGATATGGAAACGAGGTGATGTTTATACTAAATTTCAGCCAATCAAATCACTGAAACCGGAAGCCGGACCTGGAACGATCAGAACTGGATTCTGATCCATGTTGATCCTCACACAAACCAGATTAATATTTATCTGACACAAACTGGTTTTGATTGGTGTGTGATGGGAGAATGAAGCTCTGCACCTGTGGTTCACACACACACACGTGCACACACACACGTGCACACGTATGTTCATGCAGGAAGCTCACTTCCCTCTCTGCTAATTCTGGGTGAAGAACCAGCTGGTGTTTTTGTTTTGATTGGCCGCAAATTAGATTAGAGACAAATGGCAGTTGCTATGGCAACAGAGAAATCATTCTCACCCTCTCAGTGTATTATTAATCACATTTAAAAAAACAGTTTCTTAGTTTTATTTTCCAGCCTATAATTTAAAAAGACATTTTGGGATTTAATTGTTTTCTGGTGAGTTAAAAACAGTTATAATAAATGATATTTAATGTAAATCTAGGAAACGGTCAGAAACTAAATTAGGTATTATTTCAGCACCACAACGTACGACCTTCTAACAACCTGTAAACAAACTGTAAACAACCTGTAAGCCCGAACTGCTGTCAGAGCTCCAACAGGAAGCAAACGTTTTTGCCCCCAGATGTGGAGTTTTCTCCCAGATGTGGAGTTTTCTCCCAGATGAGTTTTCTCCCAGAACATTCCAACCGGGAACAGACCTCCGGATTCTGGCGGTAATAGTGTAACTTCAGCAAACCTCCCAGCAGATTCACATCCCAGAAACGTTTGTGAACTTCCATATCGATCCGAGCAGGATTCTTTTCCGAGGGTGTGTTCAGAGCAGTGTGACCTCAGACAGATAAAAGTCTGACACACACAAACGTGTGTTTATGTATGTGTGTTGAACCTCACATCTCACCTTTGGGGAATGACTTCATCGTCCTCCTCTTCTTCCTCTCTCTGTTGCATCCCAGTGTCTCTCACCCTCTCTTCTTATTGACCATGTTTCAGAGCGAAATCCATAAGATCGTCCCGAAGGGCACGTTTTAGCTTGACGTCACACACACAGAGCAAAACTGATTTTAAAGAGTGTGCATGTGCACATGCTCACTGCCACACCTAGTTTAAATATGACATGTGAAAAACACACACTGAGACACATCACACTTTATCTCGTATTTGGGGTTAAGGGGACACAATGAAGTGAGACATGTTATGAGGACATCCGTTCTTATGGGGACATAAAATCATGAAAGTCCACTTATACGGTTAAAAAAAATCCTACAAGCTACAGGTTTGGGGGGGCTCAGGAGGTGGTCATGAATAAACAGGTAAAATGATTTAATAAAATACAGCAGCTCAGCAACCACTAGAAAAATGGAAAGATTCACAAAGCTGCTGGACCACAAATCTTTGAGATAAAAAAGTGTTCTGTCCAGAATCCCCCCAGGTCCCCAACAAAGTGGTCCTGAACCAGATCACTCTGGACTGTTAGCATTTAACGCAAGCCTTTAGCAACAGCTATGGCAGGTTCTGGCGAAATGAGCTGCTGTCAGTCTCCAGATGAGGGTCAGCAGGTAAAAAATATCAATGCTACTTTTACACGAATCTGTCATACTGTAGTCAGGTTTATCTTTGCATAACAAAAAAACACGCCTGGTTGTACCTGTTTGAAGCATCTTGACTCACTTTTGACCCACTGAATCCACAATTTTAAAAACATTTTTAAAGTACTATTTTGAACAAAAGTAAAATTGTTTTTATCACATTTTAGTGAAACAATGTTGTTTATAACTCAGACACTTTGGTGCACCACAAAATGATAAAAGAAAAATGCTGATAACATCTCTTATCGCCCTCGTTTCCTAAACACAGAGACTGATATTTAGTTTTTTGTACAAACTACTTTGACAGATACAGATAGCAGGAATTGCTAATCCTTGTAATTGTATTCAAGCGTTATGAAATCCGACCAGCAGAACAGCGACAGCCTCATGAAAGAGGATGAACAGTTTGATGCCTTAAAGAAAGAGCGCAACAAATCTCAACAACACTAATATGTTATTAAAACTTGAGGAATTAATTAAATAAAGTCAAAATACTTTGTAATGACAAAGAATATTAGAATAGATATTGTTTGATTTTTTTATTTATTTACTCAAGAATTATAAACTATGGCGATCATTGTTTTCATGTGTTAATACAACATTATTTATGCCTGAACAGGTATGGAGGACAGATACACCTGGACAGGTCACTAGTTCATTAGAGAGGTTTATGTTAATACACATTAATTCATATGGCAAGAAAAAGAAGTGGGGCAAGTACAGATCCCTGTGGGACACCTCTGATAATCTAACTTGAAACGTTATGGCTCTGAAACAAACACGCAACAGAAACTAGTTACATATTTACACTTTTTAAAAAATTTTCAGTTATTGTCACCACTATTTACCTTCTATTCTTACTAAACCACATAAGTGCATCAGAAATGTTTGATTGGTTTTATTCCATCTTAGAGGATCATTATTTTCTTCTTTTCTAATCACTTGTTGATCTTTGGCTCCTAATTGAAAATTAAGTAGCATTAGGAGTTTATGGTGCCAAGTAAGTTGTTTTGTTTCTTTTTTGTAAAGTGACCTTGAGTAACCTGAAAGGCACTTTTAAATAAAATGTATTATTATTGTTATTATTATGAAATGAAAAAAATTAAAGTGTTCATATGAGACAAAATTTCTTCTAACTCCACCACCTGTTTACACCTCCCTCAACCTCTGTGAACATCTTTAACTCAAGTCTTCTGATCTCCAAGGTAAATAAAACACTTTTTTGTCAGCTTAAACAAATTAAAGGAATTTCAATAACTTTAAATGCAGAAAATTGTTATCAGATACGTGCAAAGCCACAGAACGAATTAAACTCCTATCTCAAGGTGTTACTGTATTTGAGGTTTTTCTAAATGTAGATGCTTCCATCAACAATTTGTTGCCATATTTAGGTTTTTCTTGATTTTAGATGGAAACACAGACTCAACATTAGAAGCAGCTGATTAGGGAAAAGTTTGACAGGAAGTGACATCATCATCATGTCCAGGTGAACATAGAAGTCTTTTAGCAACATAGTAGTGATGTAATGAAGATGTGATAAATGATGGATTTACTACCTAGAATCTCTGAATAAACTCTATATGTTGTCTGAACGGAAAACCTGCTGGACGGACTGAAATGCTGGAAAACGTCCTGAAGGGTCACAAATCCATCAGAGATACACACTGCTGTTGTTGATGAACTGATGACGATGGAAGTGACAAAACTCATACCTAGAGGACGTAAAAGGATTAAATATGTCCAGATAAAGATGATAGAAATGTGCCAACATTGTTTTCTGGTCTCAAAAACAAAACTTTGATTCCATAATGATCTCCTAAATCAAGCGGTCTCTGTGGAAACGTATTTGGGGTGAAGGGGTTGGTTTTGCATGAAGTATGCTGACAGATGTGTTGAAGGATGGATATTGTTGCATCACTATGGGCAACTCAGAAATATCACAGTCTCGCTAAAAAGAAACACGCCATGTACACACAAAGATGTGGAATAATTATTATTCTGTTGCCACGGAGATGATGGGAGAACTCGCAAATCTGTCAGCTCCCTGAAGAGACTGAAGACTCTTCACACTTCATCCTCTCTCCCTCTGTCTATCTGTACCTCGCTCTACCACTCATACTGCGGCATGTTGGGGGGTTAATTGTTTCCATGGTGACACTGATGTTGGATTATATCCTGGCATGTGTGTTTCTGTCAAACCCAAGACAAAGTGATTCATCAGCAGAGTGATGCTGAAGAAAATTAGCAAAATCAACTGATGGTTTAAGTTCGGAATTGTTTTATTTGGATTTACAGAAGAAAACACAAGAAAACCACAAACAAATCAATTAAAAATTAGACAAATTTAATAAAATAAATTTAAAAACAAGACAGAAGTATCAACATTTTGACGTACGAAGTGTAAAACCCGACCAAAAAATAATGTTAGCTAAAATGAGCGTTAAACTGTTAGGATTTAAGGGAAATTTATTAAGACATATTGAAAAATATTAAAATGAAAAAAATTAAATACATTATGTACATTTCAACCTGAAATACTTCGACATGTACAAACACAGTCATGGCAACAATCCGATTCAGACAGAAATGCATCCAAATGGAAAGACGAGGGTTTGATGTTTTCATTAAATGCAAACCAAACTGTCAATTCCACAAACAAGACTGTTCTAGGACATTCCAATATCCCTCTTCTTCACATTTGTATCATTTTGTTGGGCCACTGTGACATCACGCTGTGAGCTTCTATAACATTTTAACTATGACATTATCACTATACAACTGATACATCCTCTACTTGGTGGAACTGCTATTGACTAATCCGACAAGCAATTTGTGTGTGGTGCCATCTTGAGGCGCCGCCATTACTGGAGTGTTGTTTACAAAAACCACATTACTGCACCTTTGAGACACAACGCAATTCAACACAACGCAACTCAACGCAACACAACATTACTCCTGTAACATGAGTGACAGTCAGTGCAAACATGTCCAGTTATATCAATGATGTTACACAGTGGCCTCCAGTCACAGATGATGGTAAACTATCTGTGATATTTGTGTTTTCTTATGGGAATATATTCAGAAAGTATGTTGATCCAAATGTAGACTAGGATGGCAACCCTGGCATTTGATTGAAAGTAATTTTATCATTCTCTTGCGCTACACATTTGATCAGTTATTCATTATTTTTATAGGCAATCAAGAGTATTCCATTCATCGCCTGGCATCAGAGGATCAATAAAATACCAACTACAGGTCACTCAATGAGGCTGAAACTTACCTGCTCTCCGGATGGATTAGCCAAATACTACACACCTTACCTGGTGAACACATTACTGTTAGAGCTTCTGTCCGATAAAGAAAACACAATATTCTTTCTATAAACAAAAGGAGAAAGAAATATGGAATTACATTTACAAAGTGTAATAATATTTTTTTTAAAAAAAGATTTTGCCAAAGTAACCAAACTTATTTTATGTTCTTATCCCATGTGCAGTATTGGGAAGGAGTGTGCTTTGGTTGGTCTGTCATCAGGGAAGTGTATTCCACGTGCCTTAAACAATAAATAAATAAACCTGTAGTACATGACATGACCAAAAAATAAATCTTCACTTTTGTGTATTAATAGCTACGTCACTATGCGCTAGTGTTTTATTTAATCACTTCGACATTGCTTTACAACAGTAAATGAAAGAGATTATGGTACCAAAAGTCCACTATGGCTGGCTAGCTAACGTTAGCTGGACACATTGACAACTAATAAAACCAAAGGAAATTATGAGATTAAATACTGTCAACCACCACTCACTGTGTTGTTATGATTTGGAACAAAGTCCTTTTAGTTTATGTTTTTCACCTACATTTGGCGAACTTATAGATCCTCAGCACTGCCAGAAAATCGGTGCAGACTGTATGGTAACAAGCAGCGACACTCTTGGTACGGCACAGGCTTGTGTATTTCACATTCTTTCTTGGATTTTTACACTACTGTTGGTGCAGTTGATTATGGAACAAGTATTCTCACTCGACATTGTAAAAAAGTAGGATAGGAAAAGGAAAAATTCCGCGGACAAAAGATACGCAAACTGAAGGCAGGCGTAACACTCCAGTAATGGCGGCTGGGTTATTTCCAGTTAGCTTCCTTGGATTAGTCTATAGAAACAGCATTTTTTTGTAAGTGGACTACAAAACAAAGTGCATTGTGGGTAAACATATACCTGTCTCCACAAAGAATGTCCCACAGTTTTGATAGAAACCTAATCAACCCCAGACTGCGCTGATCTGATAAATCTCTATGGAAACAGAAGCTCTCATGTATTATCCAGTAGCTTGTTTTCTTCTTCTACAGTTTTAAGCTTCTCGGCATAATCTGACAGAATTCTGACATTTACAGAGGGTCATTGAACATGTCAGGCGTTTGGAAATCACAAACCTGTTAATCAAGTAGATGATGTTATGTTTCATTGAAGACCTCTGATTGGCTGGAGGTTAGAGGAGGCAGGACCTGATGCTACAGGTGCTAGCGAGTGCTTGTGAAGCTTTTTAACAGTGAACAAACAACTAATGCTGGGTGTCGTTGATGCCATCTAATTGATTGGGATTATTATTGATTATCAGTCAGAATGATATCATGGTGGCTGCAAGACTGAAATGAAACGCCGACTTAAATTACAAGGTTTTTTTTCAGATGGTTAGCGAAAGAATGATCCAGGTTCGAGGTGTACGGCAAGTGTTGAGGGTCATTTGGTCAGTAGGAGGAAGTTCTGGGAAGTTATGATTCTTCTCCTCTTCTATGTCCTTGTCTTTTTTTCTACTTCTGTTCTTGTTTTCTTTTGCCTCTTTTAAGCTTCTTTCTCTTTTTTTTCTTCCTTCAGTTCAAACATTTTATTGAAAATCTTCTGTACTAACATGATGAAAAATTAAATTTCAGGTTTTAAATCAAATTATTAAAACTTTCCTTAAAATAAATAAATTTTGTATTTTTGTGGCTAAAGCACCATCAGTTGGTGGTCTCATGCTCATCTCGATTCGTTTCTCTGTGAGTGTTGGGGGATGGGGGGGAACTAATAAGCTTAACAGACCCCCCCGGTCTATTTCACCCTTCACTGCCCTTCCTCCTCCTCGTCTTCCTCCCTCAGGGTCTGACGGGCGACTGAACAATGTTTCTTGTCTGTCTAGAGGAGCTGGACGTCTCCGTGAAATAACTCTTTGTCTGAAACTAACCAGGTTTTATCTTTAAAACCAGATCAGAACGACTCACATGACCCGTCCAGACAACCACGCCACCGCCCTGCTGGTGGCGCCGCTGAGACATCCATAGTTTTCTCATCAAATCTTAAAATTTATACAGAAATTAGAAAAAGTTTTTTATTGTTTGATTTTCTTTTAAGGAAACTTTAAGGAAATTCATTTATTTAAAATTATACATACAAATATATATATATATATATATGTGTGTGTGTGTATATATATATATATATATATACATGTGTGTTTAACCTCAGCAACTATTGAGGACTATAGTTCAAACACTAATGATCCTCCAAAAACTAATAAGGAGCCGCTGGGACGTGGTGTCTCAATCCTGTATTTACTGCAATGCATGATTTCTTTTTCTTGCTCAAAATATTCCATAAATCAGTTCCATGAAGGAAATAAACTGCAGCTTCATCACTTGCTGTTTTATTCCAGCCGTCCGTCATCCAGATGCTTTGTTTCAAAGGAAAAACAGCAGCAGCTGGATGAAACCCAAATCCACAGCGCTATTAGGCTGGGCATGCACGTGCGTGTGCATGTGTTGCAGTGAAAGCGGTGCAGGTGTTGAGTTTCAGCCTCTAATGTGTTTGTGAATGACACATGGAAGCAGACAGATTGAATGAGCTGAATGACTCCGTTAACAGACGCTAATGTGTCTGAAAGATGCCGACTTCCTCCAGAAACCAACCAATCCAAAAAAAAAAAAAACAGATACCAGAGCTCCAAATGCTTCTGTCGTCACCAGTTTCCACCAGCAGCAGCCTGTAGCTCTGTGATGGAGATCTGATCCATTTCTAGCATTTCTATCTATCCAGCAGGTTTACAATCCAGCCAGATGATGCAATTTATTCAAACACTAGATAGTAAATCCATCATTATCCATCATAGCTTCACATCACTGCTATGTTGCTGAGAGACTTCTATGTTCTCCTGGACATGATGATGATGTTACTTCCTGCCCACCTTTCCAACAATTAGCTGCTTCTGCTGTTAACTCTGTTTCCATCTAAAATGAAGCGAAACCTAAATATGGCAGCAAATTGTTGATGGAAACATCTACATCAAGAAAAACCCCAAATACAGTAAAACCTTGAGATACGAGTTTAATTTGTTCCGTGACTTTGCTCTTATCTCTAAACGTTTTTTTGCATTTAAATTTATTGAAATTAATTTGTTCAAGCTCAGGAAAAAAGTGTATTGTTTACCTTAGATATCAGACAACTTGAGCTAAAGATGCACATGGAGATTGAGGGAGGTGTAAACAGGTGGTGGAGGCAGAAGGAATTTTGTCTCCTGCGAACACTTTCACTTTCCTTCATTTATTTGCTACCGTAAACTCCTAATGCTACCTCACAGCTAAAGCAAGCCACAGCACACGTTTTTGTAGGTCTTTGTGTCACCCGTATCAGCTCGGCTGCTTATATCTCAAAATTTGTTTGTATCTCAAGACATAAATGGGGTCGATTATCACAACTCGTATCTCAAAAAATGTGTATGTCAATGCAGTCATATGTCAGTGTAGCAGTTCTCAGACCTTCATCAGGTGGTTTCCCAGATGTGTCCGTTTAGAGGTGTATCACAACAGAAGTATGGAAATCTCCCTTTTACACCTCATTATAGAAAATGTACACACACCATTGTTTTTCTTTGTTCCGGTCATAAAGGGTTAATTTTATCATGTTATTTAGTTTATTAATAATAAGCAGTTTTATTTTATTAATCTTCTTATTTTTCTGAGACTTTGACCCACATTTTTTTCTTGACTGTAAGTCGTCTCCATCACAACATGGAGTTTTAGCTTGAGTTTGTCTAAATGTTGGACATTAGTTTTATGTTCTGCATTGAGCTTCAGTTGTTTTTTATCATGCACAAACATGCGTGCACATACATGCACACACTCGGAGGTGTTGCATTACAGGGGAATTTGCGGCAGCTGCGGGCCAACATGTTCAGCTTCATATTTCAATCAAACCAGCTGAGCAGAATAAACACTGACGATGAAAACAATGTTTAACAAAAACGTCATAATGGAATTCTATTGGAAGTTGTGTTCAGCAGAAAGTCTGACCAGGTTTGCTTCAGGAAAACAAGGGCAAAAATATAAATTTGTAGTTTTTTTTTTAACCAAAGTCTGACATCATGTCACTCTGAGACAATAAAAGCAAGTGTAACACTTCTATGTTAGCATCTTATCAGGATGTTGTTCACATGCAGGCAACTGCAGGCAGGCACTGCAGGCAACACCTGTGCCCAACTAGACTACAGCAGTTCGACTGCACTTATCTATGATGTCTCTTCTGTTTGATTTAGTGCTTGTGTTGTTCTTATTCTCAGATGTAAGTTACTTTGGAGAAGAGCGTCTGCTAAATGATTGTAATGTCATATAATGTACACGATCATCCAAATCAGATAACTGGGAGTAAGCACATTAATAATCTGATTTGATGTCTTTACATATGAAATTCAACCAGCCTGCAGTATCTATGGTGTAAGGATTAGCTACTGATGTGAGAAACTACAATCTTATAATTAGCTGTTAATGCTGAATCCTGCAATCTTAATGTGAGAGCCAATGGTTTTAGCATTAGCTGCTAATGTCAGAGCACCTGGTCTAAGAGTTAGCTACTAATATGGAGTTAATAAGCAGCTAAATAGAAATGTGAATGTTTATACTTCGTCTTCCTGCTGTTTCACGTGATTTAGGTTTTTGTTGTTTCGTTCACATTGATGTGTAAAGAGTTGAGTTCTCTCTGTTTGTCCGCCATTAAAAACATTGAAGCTACACAACACTTTGCACATGTGCTGATGTAAAACCAAATAAATCAGCTATATTTGAGTGTTGAGGATTGTTACAACAATGTCTTTATAATTAGATAATGGTAGTTATCTAATCAGGTTATACTGTTGACATGGTCACATGACTGATATGTAAAGGGCAGAATGGCAGTGATCTGGATATGAGAAATGGTACTAAAACACAATTATTGTGTATTTTTTTACCTCTGTGCACAGGCAGAAAAAACAAAATGCTTCTCCCAGTATTAAAAATGTAAAAGAAAAACATGATAAACATGTAGTCTATCAAATACAAACTTTTAAGATTTTACGCAAAGAGCTATGATGTGTTCATGACAGTTGCGGTACAAATAAACCTGACTTAACTTGCTAATCTGATTTTCATGCTCATGTTGGTGTGTTAATCTGATTTCTCACAACCAGATAACCACATAATCTGATGATGCATAATCGTATTATGCTGTGTGCATGGACACTTGAATAATCTGAGAACTGCCAAAATCAGGTGTTCGTATAAACTTCCAGATTTTTCTCATGGCAGAAATGTCCCCGTAATGTAGGTAAAACCTCAGAGTCCCCACGATGCCAGTAAGACGTGAACTATCAACCTGACTGATGGAAAATGTCAAAATGATAAGTTTGTGGGTGAGAGGTTAAAGGTCATATGTAGGGGTGTGTGTGTGTGTGTGAATGTTTGCAGAACAAAGCAGGTGTTGATGGTTTAAATCTGATCCGGGAACCACAGCTTGAAGGTCAGAGGGCACTTCCTGTAGGTTTTCTTCTTCTGTGATGGAGTTTTGTTCCCGTCATGGTTCTTGAGGTAAAACCAGAAAAAGGGACATTTTGCACCTTTAACAGCCGATTTTACAGTTTCGTTATGTCAGAAGCCGATGCATAAAGTCTGCTGCAGTGTCCTACTTAAACCCCACCACCACTGCTCGTGTGTGTGTGTGTGTGTGTGGTTCGTCAGCTCTAATTAAGTCGGGCTGCTTAACGAGCAGACAGCTAATTAACACACAGAGAACAACACACTCGTCCTTCATCTTTCACTGCGTTATTTTTCTTTCTTTCTTTATTTATTTCTTTCTTTCTTTCTTCATATTTAATCTTTTTTCTCATTTTTCTTATGTTTGTATTTAAGTTTCTCATCGTTTCTTTTTTATGACACAAATATTTGTTTCTATTTTTTTCTGTTTTTCTTTTCAGTTGACTTTCCTTTGCATGCCTCTTTTTCTCTTTCCATCTTTTCCTATGTTTTCTTCCAACCTTCTTCATTTCTTCTTTCTCTGCTCTTTTTCCTGTAATTTATTTTAACAGTTTCTTTTCACTTTTTTCTGTTGTTTCATGTTTTTCATATTTTTCCTGTCATCTTTTATTTTGTACTCAGACTCTCCATCATCTTTCCTTTTTTATTTAACCCTGCCTAATTTATTTGTATTCTCTTGCTTCTTTTTTCTCTTTCTTTTTCTCTTCTTCTTTAATTCCCATTTCTGCATGTTTCTTCTTCATTTTGATTCGTTTTCAGTTTCTTCATCTTTTATCTGATCCAGTTTTCTGTTTTTCATGCCACCTTTCTTTCATCTCTTTCTCCCCCTCCTCTTCCTCTGTGGTGTTTTTCTGGGTCAGGTCTTCATTGTCGTTTTGCTGTATTTAACATCACACTCATCCTCTCCATCATCGTCATCCTCAGCCTTCCTCTCCAGTGAAAAGTAATCCCATTACTCACCCGGACATCTTACCGCCAGTCAGAAAACACTCAGAGTAAGACCTCTGTTCGTTTCTGAAGTTGAGGACAGAAGTGTCTCATGCAAGCAGCGACCTCTGTTGCCTTATCCTGCAATTCAATTAAATTCAGTCTAGCTTTATTTGTACGGCACCACTTTACGACAACGTTTCAGGACACCTCACAGAGACCAATTTGAGCCGATTCATAACAAATAGCGTCGCTAAGAGAATACAACAGAATACAATCTTGACTTCAATCCAATCTCCCATCCTGAGCTGCATGAGGCGACAATGTGAAGGAAAAACCTCCAGCAGAACCAGAATCAGGAAGGACAGACATCTGTCTCGACTGGTTTGGGTGGAGAGGACAAAAAGACAGATCCACCTGCACTATTGCTAAAATACTAAAACTGTGTGTATCTGTAGGCAACAATGTATGTGGACGATTTAAAATCAGATTTGTAAAGTAATCTGAATACTTCCTGTTACACATTGGTATCCCGTTTAACTGCTTTCCAGTCAGTCAGGACAAAAAGACAGATTCACCTGCAAACACAAGAGAAATATGTTAATGATGTCAGTACTGTCATATATTTATAGATGGAAGCAGCAGAGAAAATAACAGGAAGTGCTGAATGCATCATGGAACGTCTCCATGGCAACATAACTAATGGACGGCTAGACTGTCCCTCATTATAAGATTTATTATAAGGGAAGGTTTTAAGTTTGATTTTAAAGAGAGGGTGTCTGTCTCCCAGTAGCCATACTGGGAAAAAAGAGAAAAGCTTTGATATATTGCTCTGTCCGCAGATTACTGTTACATAATAAATGTTCTTCGTTAACTTAACTTGCAAAAACTTAACTGTGAGTATCAGAAGTGGACAGTGACATGGTTCCCAGGTGTTTTTCTTTAAGGTGCTCATGCATTGCCGTTGTACTCCTGTGAAAAGAGAGCTCCATTTTTCACAGCCCACAACGTCTTGCTGGCTTTTTTTTCTTTGACATAATCCCACACTTTTGAATGTTTTGGTCTTATCCTTTCCTTTGCTTCTGTCTGAATTTCCACCATCATTTGTGTGTCTTCTTCTTCATCAGAATGCAGTCTTCTTCTTCTTTGGAGTTTTGGAGGATTGCTGTCAACTACTGTCCGCCCGGTCAAAAGAAAAATGCGTTTCTGCAATTTTGCTAGCTAAATGTGTGAGCATAAGACATGTTGACTATAAAAATTAGCTACGACAGATTTTAATAATCAATGTTATCAATTATGTTGACTAATTGTTGCAGCCCTATTTAATACCCATAAAATGTTCCAGCCTCTGTAGCAGAATGTTGTGATCTATGGTGTCGAATGCAGCACTAAGATGTAACAAGATTAGAACAGACAGGAGTCCTTTATCTGAGGCCATAAGAAGATCATTAGTAACTTTCACCAATGCTGTCT
>JBAMHX010029850.1:0-13195 GCA_037177515.1 Pseudomugil tenellus
AATAGAATAGAATAGAATAGAATAGAATAGAATAGAATAGAATAGAATAGAATAGAATAGAATAGAATAGAATGTGGGGGACATGATTTACTCTTTGTTATGAGTGCATTAGGTCATACGCATGTGGAAAGGCAGCTAAAGATACCAGGGTACTGCTCAACCTGCTCTCCGTGGATCTGTTCATTGTCTTAGTAAACAGCACTTCAAGCAGGTCTGAAACATTCTTGAACAGGTTTTTTTTAATTTGTCTGAATTTAAACATGAACTGAATCAATAAGCACGCATTAGCAGTTCTTCCACAACCAAGTGTTGTCTGAGAGTCTGAACTAGTTCTAGTAAAGGCTTCAGCGTCCAGCTTCCTCTTCATGTGTGTGTGTTCAGGAAAGTCTAGAAAGTGGATGACTCAGCAACACTGAGCTCCCAGAGAAGCAAACACTGGTAGATTACAAATTTGGAACATTTGACCATTTCTAAGCCTCTTTATGTTTTATTGTTAATGTACTCTGAAGACAGATTGTCTTTGTAAACATATTTCCAGCACTATAATAGAGTCAGCATCTACTATTCTGACAAACAAGCCAAAAACAAAGTGTAACTAAAACCCAGCCGTGTGCCAGCAGGGGTGTCAAAGTCCCATCCTGGAATTCTATCTTGCAGCTTTTATATGCATCTCTAATGCACCTAAATTCCCCACCTTCATGTCATCCTGCTCACAGAGACACACATTCATCAAAGATGCTTAAAGATTAGCTTAGTGATTTCTAAGCTGGCTCTACATGATCTAGTTTCATTTAAACAGGAAGTTAGCAAGGACGCTAGCTAGTTTAATTATCACTGGAAGCTGTATTTTAGAGTTCAGTTTAAATCTTTAGTTACTTTATTATTAACACATTTACTCTTGAACACATTGAGTCTGTAACTCCAGTATGATCTTTAACTCCAGTCTGATTCAGTCTTTAGAAACAATGGACAAGTTCAATAATCTGAAAGAAGACAGTTGCTTCATTCGGACACTTTCTGTGGAAATTCTACTCTAACGCAGCACCTTGTTCGTGTGGTTTGCTGTGTTTTCTTATGTATCTTATTTGTGTTTTCTTTGAGATGCAGTGCTCTGTAGCAGCTTTTAGCTGAGTTTCTATCAGACATGTTAGGGTTGCTGCTTCTAGCGTGTGTATAGATCATCGGCATTACACACATCTCATGTTGCCTTATGTCCGGGGGGTTTTTGTGAGAAAAGGTAAAACTAAAGAAAGACAAAGTCTAAGATAAAAGTTAAAGTTGATCACTTCAAATGTGTTTTGATGAAAAGTTTTTGTTTTTTGCTGAAAAAACTTTTTTTTTATTTCATAAAAAACAGTAAAAACATTTCTGGATTTTAATTTGGAAATTAGAGAGGAAAGTCTGCTTGGCTGGTAAATGTAGGAAATATTGAATTATTTAGAGTTGAATTCCATTTAGCTGCTTTAGTTTTCACTTTTTGTTTGTTTGCTAAGTGAAAAACAGGGACAGGTAAACATTCTTTTTTTTCACCAGTTCTGCATATACTCAGCAAAAACAAAAGATTTACCAGTTAGATATGTTAGCAGATTCTGTAAGCTAGTACTGAAAGTAATATATTCATGGCCTGAACTCATGAAAATAAAACAGTTTTATTGAATAGAAAAGAGGACCGAAGCCCTTTTAACACTTAAATGTAGATTTACTGTGATTTTTTCCTCAGATGTTAGCTTGTCAGCTGGAACTGTGCTCTGAGTGCTGGGGACGATAGCAAAGATGTGCAGGATCCACGTTTTAGTCATAAAAGCTTTAAAACAAAGCACCCCTCCCCCTCCCCCATTTAGTCATCACATCCAAGGCTTTGAATCAATCCTACATCATGGTGAGAAAGAATCAGGTTTGACTCAGGATAAAGACAGCGTATGAGCACCCACCACTCTTCATCTCTCAGCTGGGATTTCCATCATTATCTGACTGAGTCATTTTGTTCGTTTTCTGATGAGGATAAAACCAACATGAAACAATCATTACTGGGGGGGATGTGGCTGGTGGTTCCTTCCCACAATGCAGAAATAGTGGGTACTTTACTGAAGACAGGGCATTAAATTGACTGCATGCGGAGTTCAGGGTCAAGGTTTGGTCTTTTTCCTTCGCCTTGAAGCTAAGGTCTGCTGGAAATAGACAGCTGAATTGACGGCATGGGGTGTTCAGGGTTACAGTGATTTCTTATTTTTTTCTCCTTGATACTTGCTGCTGCTTCTCCTCTGTCTCCAAGTGTCATATAACAGCCCTTTCCTCATCTTCATGAATTGGTTTTTCTTGCTCATGTATCCAGTACTTAAATCTAGAATAAAGCTGATGACTTTGGTCACTTTGAAGGAAAGCTGTGATGGATTATTTTTTATTCTATAATTTTACTCAGCTGCAGTTTACTATGTTTTAATAAACAGTACAACAAACCGGTAGGGGAAAATAGCAATAAGTTCATACAGATAAAATAAGCATCCAGTGTTGTCTGCCTTTTATTTTGTGAGAAATATCTTACTGTAGAAAACAACTGAAGTTTTATGTGTACGTAGCAAACCAGTAGGAGGTAACACTCTCTTATCTCTTCATGAGATCATTTCATGTGTTCAAAGCTCATCAGTGTTGATCAACATGGGGGCGAATGATTTGATTGATATCAAACTCAAAACTGCCTGTAGTTATGAGCTAACTGAGCTAGCTCAGATCTAACAGGAGCTAACTAGCTAATGAAGGTAAATGGGGCACGCTGTTAGCCGGCTAAAAAACGTGTTTGTGCTTTAGTCTGCCTTCTTGCCGCGGATATCGGATACCTGTCATTTCAAAGGACACACCCGATATGCCAAATTTATGATAAAACAATATCTCTGCAGATAAGATAAAAAAAATACTCCCTTTCTTTACAAGGCTGCAAATGTGAAGTTAGTCTTTTAACAAAGGAAATTTGCTCGGTTTTGTAGCTCCTAGTGGATGAAGAGGGAACTGCCATTCATTGCACTTCTGCATAGGCTTCACTTTTTTCCAGGTTGCCACTTGTTAGGGATGTATACTTGTAACCATAATCATCAGTCATTAAGCCGGCTTCAATGACAGATCTCATGTTTTTGAGTTGTCATGGAGGCATTTTAGCCATCGGATCATTTTCAGGATAAAATTAAATGACACTTAATGCAAATGAAATAAAAATACTTTATTAATCCCATAGGAAAATTAAAAACAATCCTGGAAAATATATGTATTGGCATGCTGTCATGGATCTTACTCAACATGTGTCAGCTCGTCATCAGGACTCATATTTAGAGACTAATGGATTGTTTTCCCCATGCGACTTATGATGATTATTGAGGTTTGGTTTGTATATAGTTTGTAGTAGTAATGTTGCCCTCAGAAGAATCTAGTGATGTGTCAGTGTGATGCAGACAGAAAGAGAACTGATATGTTACACAATATAAATGTAACCTCTGATAGATGAGTGGTTACAGAAGTTGCAGCCTTACAAGCAGAGCAGCTCCAGACTCAACCCTGATTTCATAAAACATTCATGGCAAAATGTTTCCTTGTCAGTGTTAAACATGGGAAGTTTCAAGTGATTCAAACCTGCATTAAAAGAGATCCACAATATTTATTTCCTTGTAACTTCACCAGGTGAAATGTTTTCAGTAAGACATCTTTGCTGTTAGACATCTTGGGCTCTCGGGATTTGTTTCAGACATTTCCGATGCATCAGAGAATAAATACTTCTTACCATGGAGAGTACATCAGAGTCAGAGATGCACATAGAAACAAGCAAAATCCGTAAAACATGTTAAAACTATGAGAACTGTGATGGTATTGGACCAATACATGCCATACGCACACAAACACAAGTTTCACATCATGCATATGTTAGCTCTGGCCCAGATTGTTAGTGTACTTATTCATTCAAAAAAAGGTTCATGCTTTTTCAACAAGCAGCATTACAGAAACTCATGCAAACATTTCAAAATCAAGGTGAAGATTGTTGCTTGTTATGCTTTAACAAAACACAAATTCTGCTTTAAGAACTGAAGTAGCCGACTGCCTTATGATGGAATGGATCATAGAAATGTTGCATTTTCAAATGTGGGTTTGTGTGAGACAGAATATGTTCCTGTGAAAGCTACATCATCCCTGTGTAAGATACTTTTGTCACTTTCTGGTTGACTGCGAGAAAATAATTCTATGGTACATTTGGAAACCAAATAAATGACATTTACCATTCAGCCATTGCTGTAATGATCGCCATGGTTACATGTTATTTTGAAATGTATTTCCTAACTTTCTAACTACCTGGTTAAAAATCCAATCTTGAATTTTTTATAACAACAGATTGACTATGACTGTGTCTCGGTACCCTAGTGCGGAGGAGTGCACAGAATAGTGCACATTAAGCACTTCTTTTTGTAGTATACCTTATCGTGGGTAAGGGTTGTTCCAAATGGAGGACGGGACATTGTTCAGCTACCGGTAGTGATGGACTCATGTGACAATCTGTCATGTGTACCGCCATTGTTCAGCTCTAGAAATGAAGATCCCCCATTTTCCGGTACATCAGCAAGATGGCGTCTCTTTAGTGCGTAAAGTGTCCATCGTTTTACAATCGATTTTTGGCCAATTGTAGCATCCAGGTACCGTTAGTGCACTGAGTTGTTTTGCTTAAAATCCGTGTAAACACACTGTACACTTTAGTGCACAAAGTAGTGTTAGTGTGCTGATTGAGACACCACCATTGTCTTCATCCCATCTCTTCTCTGAGATGTCCCCTAACAACGTTTTAGCTTTCACCCTGTCCTGTCCAGCATCATAACATATAGAACACAGTCTATGTGCCATATTTTGCCAAACAGATTTGCTCTGCCAATGGAATCATATCGTAGATATGGTTGACCTTGATAGTCTTAATGTTACTTGCATCGTTTTCATCCCATCTCTTCTTTGGGATCGCTTCTAACAACAACTAATTAGTGCATTTCATCTTCCCTCTTAGATCTCTCCAGCCTGTGAGTCAGTCTGATGGCAACTCTAATTTTATCTCTGACTTAGTTCTTCCTCTGTCTCTTCTCGTCCATAGATGAAGCCTTCTTGCATTAATTTGGCAGGTCATCTATGTCATGATGTCAAGGAAAGTTTTAAATAAAGTAGGGGGCGTGCGCTAACAAAGTGCAGCTGTCAGTTTCCTAGCTTCAGGGTGGATGCAGGAAAATGTCTCCAGAAATGAGGACAATGAATTTAATTTGCGACAATACTATTGTGGACGTTGTGTTCACATACATTTGTTCTCATGTCAACTTATTCCAGCATTTTTTTAGGTAATTATAGTTGTGCCTGTATGTTTAAGTGAACACATAGAGAGAGTTTGTTTGTTTTATTTGGGGCCCTTTATGAGTCTTAACCATGTATGTAAGAGCAGACACAGCCCTGAGGTAAACATGGCGGCTTCCGGATTCACACCCTGTGAAATCCTACTCTGCCATTAGTCAGAGTTTAGCAGCTGTCAGCACAGATATAATGAGGTCATATCATTAGCTGTTATGTAAATTGTAATAACTGAGCAATGTAAGCAGGACTTTATGATGGGTTTACAGAGATTTGCAAGGATAGAAAAGTCATTTAACATTAGCTCATTAACAGGATCATTAGGAAGACATGTCTTTCACAAAATGTTAAGAGGGGAAGATGAAAAGTTTGATCTCATCAGTCTTCCATGTTTATATTCTACTAGACGGAAGCCTTTGTCTGCTTTTCACCACTTTCTAAGCTTTACCAGTCATCCAAATCTACTTGTTTGCTTATTTCATTCATTAAAAACAAATACAACAATTGAACATATTTAAATTAAATACAATGAATGTAAGGTATAAAAGTATAAAATTATAGAGTCTGCCCCTTATTCACAATTTAGCATTTCAAATAAATCATAAAAGCTTTAACATCCACTTTTCTATTTTATAACATAACACATAAGATATTTTTTAAAAAGAAAAAAGTAAAAGAAGAAAAAAACATGCTACTCTCCAGTCTCATACATTTCCAACATCCAATACTTGATACTTTTTTTGAACACATTCATAGATGTAGATTTCTTAAGTTTGCTATCAAGACTGTTCCATAAACTGGCACCTTTAGCTGAAATACACCTTTCCATTTTCTTTTTTCTGAATCTGTTTTTTTTCTCTTTTTGTGAATCTGTCTGAAGATTAGTTGGCAAAGCTTTCTGGTGTGCATTATACATAACTTTTAAAATATTAATTTAAACTAATTCGTTAAACTTAAGTAACTTTAGCTGCATGATTATAGGGTTTGTTGAGTCTTTCTCTTATTGCTGATGCATCTTATTTGTTTACCAAGAACAAAAGTAAACTTTATTCTGGCGATTTAAGTTCAACAATTATCTGCGCATTTTAATTTTTGGATATATGATGAGTTGTACTGGCTTTTTGAGAACTACATTTAAGTCTGTGGAACTAGTCTTTTGTAGAGAGCGTGCAGCTGATGTCATTGAGTCACCTGACTTTTGTTTATCTGCCATTTTGGACGGCAACCCAACCGATCTCTACAGCAGTTAAACTCAGCCAGATTATAGTGTGTGGGATATTCCTCCGAGTCAGATGATGATATCGTGCTCCATATTTGGGTGTAAATGTAACACTATATTTACTAAGACTGAGCAGGAAGAACAACATGAATAACTAGAAAATTTTCTGAAGAAATTTTGATGGGTGCCAATGCAGCTACTGCCCGGGCTTTGTTTGCTATGGCAGCCATTTTATGTAGGTGGTGCTCCTGTGTGTGTGGTCAAAGCCAAGGTCCTCATGAGTGTGTGAAAGAGAGATAGACAGGAAGTCATAGAGAGACACAGACAGACAGATAGACACAGACAGAATGCAAGACACATAAAGACATGAAGACACAGAGAGTAACAAACAGCAAGACATAGATGGACAGGAAGACAGACATAGAGAGGAAGACACAGAGAGACAGAGACACAGAGGAAGACACAGACAGACAGGTAGACACAGACAGACAGGAAGAAATAGACAGATAGGAAGACACAGAAAGACATGAAGACACAGACAGTAACACACAGAAAGACACAGACAGTAGGACAGACAGGTAGGAAGACAAAGACAGACACAGACAAGAAGACACAGACAGATAGCAAGACAGAGACAGACTGAGAGACTAACAGACAGACAGACAGACAGACAGGAAGAAAAAGACAAAAACAGATGGACAGGAAGACACACACAGATAGAGAGACACAGACATACACAGAAAGACAAAAAGAAAGACAGAGAGACAGAAAAACACAGACAAACAGGTAGACACAGACAGACAGGAAGACACAGAAAGACATGAAGACACAGACAGTAAAACACAGAAAGACACCGACAGACAGGAAGAAAGAGACAGACGGGAAGGCACAGACAGATAGCAAGACACAGACAGTAGGACAGACAGGTACGAAGACAAAGACAGACACAGACAGGAAGACACAGACAGACAGGAAGAAAGAGACAGACGGGAAGGCACAGACAGAAAGACAGTCAGGTAGGAAGACAAAGACAGACACAGACAGACAAGATGAAAGACACAGACAGTAAGACAAATTAATGTGCATAGCTACCAGTATGAGATACTGACACCAGTGTTTTTCCTATGTTCCCAACAGGTATGCCAACAGAAAACAATCGCCATTGTGGAAATAAAGGGATAATATGTATGTGTGTGTGCATGTGTGTCAGGGACATGCTTACCGTTATGGCAAAGACGCTATGTTTTAGAGAAACGGTAGCGCGCATCTATTTCTGTTAGACTATTTAGGTCAATTCTAACAGGTGAGCGGTACTCCGGACTCTTTTGAGGTTTATGTCTGTTATGCTGTTAGATCGTTATAGGGATTGATTGACTTTATTCGTGAGAAGAGAAGGACGAGCCAGTTACAGGAGACTAACGGTAGATACAGAGTTTCTGGTTATTTTCAAAATAAGAGTTGTATTTAACAATATGTGTAATTGTTTGTTAAATTTGTCATTATTTTCATTTAACAAGAAGTGTTGATTATTGTTCTTGGTTCAATACAGAGTGACATTAATGGAAATGTGTGAAACCATAGTAGTTTATTTGGATCAGAAACAAAGCAGAGGTTGAAATGTTGTATTAACAGTTTGTTGTCATTGGTTTTGTCAAATGTATGAGAGGACATGTGTAAACCAACAATGTAATCTGTGGCAACGCAACGTGTATAGAATCATTTTCCCAACAACAATAGAATTAAATCTACTTCACCAAGAATCGGCTACAACATCATTCTTGAACGTGTAACATAGAAATAAACATGGCCACAACAACCAGATGTTCAACAAGATGAGATAACTGTTCATGGTGGCTCGATCCAACTATTTCAGATTTGCGATCCGCTTGCTGTGTTTGATACCAGATCCATACTTGTTGTGTGTGTGTTTATGGCAGATTCATGCTTTAGTTCGTGTGTACATGCTTAGCTTGCGGGTATTATCATTGGACTGTTGCTGTCCAACACGGTGTAAACAGTGAGGGACCACGTGAGCATTTCCTCTATAGGAAGCTATGTTGCCACTGTGTTTCTTAAAGCAATATTATGGTCAAGCCAAGGAAAACAGGAGATTCAACAAACTTTATTTGTCAGAACAACACAGGTTAACAACACATCTACTGCTCCATCCAGTTTGTGGAGTTGATGTGAAAACCACAAATCTGAGTCTTTGAATCAAGCAATGAAAGAGATATCTGATGGTGCAAGATGCATCCACCGTCCTTATGATCAGGTCCACCTTCTAGTACCGGGTCGTCTTTGTCAGGTCCATTTTCTTGTACCCAGTTGTCTTCAGCAGGTCCACCTTCTAGTACCGGGTTGTATTTTGATTGGTTGTGGTTAAAATGAACCAGCATCCCAGCTGCATGGACAGCCTGCCTACACAAACATCCTAATTGACTGGTTTTTCACTGTAGTCGGAGATATTTTGGTTCCGCCCTCTCCGCGTGGATCCTTTGTGTTAACGCGATAACTTGAACAATTTCCAATTTAGAGTTTTCATTTTTGGCATATGCATAGATATCATTGAGAGAATGAACTGATATGATTTTGAGCGATTTATCATTTTCAGGTTGGCCACTAGGTGCGCTCAAACCTAAAAACTACTTTGGGTATCTCTCTGAAGTTATTCATCCATCTGACCTCAAATCAAGTGCAAATGAAAGGTCATGACCTGAAGATTTATCACATGATGAAGTTATATCTGAATGTTTCTATATTTGTTTAAGTATTCGAGGCCTTTGGGAAATTGAAGGTTGGGGGTTTAGTGTAACAAGTCTAAAAATGTGGTTTTAATTGAATTCTCCACATTAAACATTCTCACCATTCTTCCTGGAGGCTTCAGCAGCTTTGTTAAGGTCTGAACAAATTTAGATATCCATAGGCTTCTGGGTTTAACTGGTTGATTGTTGTTAATGTGAATCTGGGAACAGGAAACATGGGAGTTTAAACCATCATACTGTCCATCCACAAACTCCCCATGTTTCTGTCTTTTTGTCTTACTTTCATCTTTCAAACCCTTGAATCTGTGTTTTGGGATGCACTTGCTGTACATCTGTTTCCTGCTTCATGGTTTTATTCTCCTTCCACTGACTTTAACTGTGAGCTCAGATTCTCTTCTTCACTCTTTGTTTGTCTTTTGACTTCCATCTAACATGCAGACTGTCTTTCTGGTCTCAGACTGGCTGATTAGAGACCGCATGCTGGCGTGGCCCAAATGAGCCTTACTTCCTTCATGACCTGCATGACGTCATGAGGAAGGCAATCATACAATTCAGTTCAGCTTTACTTTGATAAAAAAAAATACCACTGGAAAAGACCATCTTTGCAATTGTTCATTTGAAGTTTTAATTTCTCTTGCTTCTCCAGTTAAATTCTCTAGTTTGTACCATCCAGTTTTTAGCTTGTGTTTCCTGTCTCAAGAAGTTGTAAGAGGCCACAACTCCAATAATTTTTTGACGAATTATCTTTGTTGGAATATCTGAAGTCAACCTAATTGCATGGAACCAACTTAAAGTCCTTAATAGAGCAACCACAGGATAAAAAACACAACAATTAAAAGTGTTTAAATTAAGTATTAACAATTAAGTTTATAACAATAAAAGAAGCATGAAAATAATATTAAATACCAAAATAGATGGTGATAAAGCAGGAATTTAAAATAGAATGATCGAATAGAAATAGAAAATCATGCAAAAACAAAGTAAACAAAACAAAGAAAACAATAATGACAAAGTGGATAAAATTATTTTATAAAACATTAAATTACAAGAATATGTCTCAAACAGACAGTTTTCATGTCCAGGACATAAACCAGCAGCTGCTTCCACAAAACAAAGTCCTATTAAACATAAAGTGCCACAACTGCAGAACCGCAGTACCTCAGCAGCCTTATAACATGCTGGAACTTTCAAATGTTATTGGCTGCACAGGCTTTCATTTTTTCTTGTTCTTGAGACCCGGAGAAGAAACTTATGTCATTTTCTTCTCATGGACTGAAGACAGTTCTGGACATGTTCGGCTGGCAGGAGTTTTTTCTTGTTGGGCTCCAGGACGTATTGTGTGATTGGTCGGGCATTTGAAGGAAGCATGATATTGCCGAAAAGCTTGAAGTGCACATTTGCTGCTTCACCATTTTTACCAATGAAAGGTTGAATGGACAGTTTTAATAAAACTTTACTCATGTAAACACTGGATTTCATCTGTTTGAAAGGGGCTTTGGTTGATCTTTTCTCATTTTTGACGCATGTCATGCAGGTTAAAACTTTGAAACTATACAAAACAAAAAGTAAAGAAATACCCTGGTGAACCCTACACAAGGGTAAACGCTTCCATCGTGTAACAAACAATGAAGTAAAATCTAAAATGTACACGTGTACTTTAAGGATTAAAAATAAATATTTGCTTTAGAACTTTAAAGTGAGCCCATTTCAGTGTTAATCTTACATATTTTAACGTCATAATAGTCTAATTAATCTTAGTTTCCTTAATCTTTAATGTTCTTCTTAGAACCAAATGGAACAAGATTCATTGTAGAGTTTTCATGTTTTGCATATGAGGATGAACCATTTTGAGCGATTTATCATTTTCAGGGTGGCCACCAGGAGGCGCACAAACCTGAAACTGTTTTGACTATTGATTTGTCACGTAATGATATATACCTGAATGTTTGTATATTTGTGTATGTATACGAGGATTGGGGAAAATGAAAGATTGGGGGTGTTTGGGGATATACCCCTAGCCGTTGCCTCCAACGGGGGAATTTCTAGTGTCTGAAATTAATTTTACCTGCTGCCAGTTCAGCATGTTGAGGGGCATAGCACTGACCTCTTATCTACCTCCACAACTCAACTGCTTTGAGGAGAAGATGAGTGCATGGGCTGTTTGTCACAACCTTACACGGGTTAATGGACGAGTAAAGGAGAGTCCAGCTTACTGGTTGGTGAAATGTCACACAGCAAGCTGCTGTTAGCATGATCATCCACTAACACATAATAATGATAGCTGGAATTGACAATAGTGGAACTTAACTCGATTACATCTGCAATTACACTGTCCAACAATCTTAGAATCCCATAAAACACTTCATTGTTACTGGTGACGTCACCAGTGGACTTCCCCCAAACTCTTGTGAAAAATCTCTTGCATAGTTTTGTCAAATTTAAGTAAAACATCTTCAGGCATAATCACCATTATTTTGAAGTAATGATGGTAAAAATGAACAGAAATAAAAAATTACAATAAGAATGAAAACAATTTCTTCCAAAGAGTCATAACAAATCTGCGGATGTGTTTCTTTATGTCCCTTTTCATAATAAACCTCTCCTCCCTCACAGGTCCTCTGAAGGTGATTGTCCCCACTGAGTCTGTCTCTTCCTACCTTGGGGACACTGCTTTGCTACGCTGTGAGGTCTCAGGAGAACCAACACCTGTCATACGGTGGCAGAAGAACCGTGAGGACCTGCCAGCAAGCTTTGAACCCAACTCCCGCCTCGCAGTACTGCCATCTGGCTCGCTGCAGGTCAGTCGGGTTCAACCACCAGACTCTGCTACGTACCGCTGTCTGGCCGACAACCCTGGCAGCACCAGGACGGGGACGGATGCAGAGCTGCGAGTGCTCCCAGGTAACTTACTGAATGATGAGGATTGAAGCCTGTCTTCTTTTTGTTTTTGAGTGATTTTGAGTGAAAAGTTTTGAGTTAGATTGCAGTCGAAGTGTCCTTGGGCAAGACACTGGTCCCCAAGTTGTCCCCTCAATGTGCCTATCGGGGTGTGAGTGTGGGAATGCATGAATGTGTTATGTAGTGTAAACCACTTTGAGTGGTCAACGTGACACCTTCACTGAGGTCCACATGAATTCAGTTAGCCCCTTAAGCTTTAAAAAGCCTCAGTCCCGAACAAAAAAACCACATGGATCTTATATGACTCCAGATGGTTTTACACATCTGAAACACAGGTGAGACGTGTCGAACATGTGAATTACTTATTTTGTAACTGGGTAATGTGGTTGTGGGATTTTTTTTCCTAACGACATATGAAACTCAGATAATCATAATTCAGTCATATCATAGCACCAGTTTTAGGCCATAGTACTTCTTGAATAATCTTGAGTACTTTTAATATGAAAACAGTGGGTTCATGTGGTCCCTAAAGCCAACATTGTGCATTATACAAAGAGCCCTTTTTTTTAGAATTGTGTTTAGTTTTGTCCTTTATGTATTTCCCCAAACTTAAATACAAGAGTAAATATGTAGCAGAACAAGAGTACAGTAAACAATATGCAGAGTTTTATTATTCAATATACAGTATATATGGATTCACCAATTATAGTAAATCACTCAGCAATTTTACTTTTAACACTTTTAATTTGAGGATTCCTGTGGTCAAGAATAACTCGAAGAAAATTATGTTTATAAACATGTTGTATCATTTCATTTTGGAATTGCATATTTATCTGTACATCTGCTTCGGTTACTAAATAGCAATATACACACACACACACACACGCACACACACACACACACACACACACACACAGCCAAAGATGTTGTAAGGCTACATTTTAAAGCAATGATTAAATTA
>JBAMHX010029851.1:0-13194 GCA_037177515.1 Pseudomugil tenellus
TATATATAAGTTTAACTTATAGAACTTTAAGTTCCTTTTGACAATGCAAATTGTCCAGCACAATGCAGCACCCAGCAGATCATTCTGCTTGCATTAATGCAGGACAAGACTAGTTAAAAAGGAAAAACGGGTAGACATGTGGTCATTCCTGATCATGTCTTAGACAGCTAACGGCTATAGATAGGTAAATGACAATGACAGCTAACTGATAATGACCTCTGACAGCCAACTACTAACAACAGTTGAGTTATTTAGTTATTGGCTGCTAAGTGCTAATGACAGATAACTATGGCTACCAGGTGATACAACTTCAATCATGATCATACAAGCTGAAGGACCTGGGCACTCATGTACAATGTTACATACATGAACACAATACGTAAAAGAATATAACATGTCCAAGTCATGATACCCCAAAAAAATACCTTTTGTGAAACTGCCACGCACACTTTCATCTTTAATGAGAATGTTTTAACCCCCACCCCCCATGTCAAACCTTTGTCTTTACAAAGTGACAAGTGACAGACTACAAAGTATCAAAACTTTGTGTTATGTGAAATATGTTCCTGTAACATGTCTGAAGTAAAAATGGAAGTAACACCTAATTTCCCTACATATATTATGCCATAATAATGTGGTGGTCGAATGTTCGAACTGGTTATTTTACATATTTCTCATCATGGTTGTGGTTCTGCTCTGCACTGCGAGTTAAGTGTTTTTGCAATTTCTTGATACCCTCCCTGCATGTGATAATAAATTATGTTTTCTTTATTCTGGTGAAAATCTTTCCTGCAACCACATTATACATTAGTATCACTAGTATCATTAGTATCATTAGTATCAAGTTGGTCAACAATGGCTCCCCAAAGAAGCACTGAGAAGGTTATTGTAGGGATAGTGAAAGAGGTCTCATGAAACATTTGGTCAAATTTTTGTCCAAATGCATGGAATTGACTCATTATGTTAAAACAATTGACATGTCAAAAGAGCTCCATCTGCTGGCTGTAAAGTTGAATGAACCTCTAAGCACTGACTAATGGTTGCTATTTCTGATGTGAGAGGTGAATAGACTGCACACTGATTTGCTGCAACCATGAAGAATAGATGACTTTGCTCTGATTGGACGGTTAAATGTCTAAAATATCTTTGGGTTAAAAGATAAATGTCAAAACGCTTGCTGAAAGTTTTCTTCTGATTTTTCTTTAAATGAACAGCTAATATTCTACCAGGAGACATCTAAGTTTCTCCCGTGAAAGGAGGAAGAGTTCAAAGGTGATGAAGAGGAAATGGAGGGATCAGTGGAAGTAGGGATACTTCTGATAATTTTTTATTATGTAAGGGAATAAAAATAATCTCATCATAGGTGAGAGAAAAAGGAGGATAACAACCATTTTCTTAGATGGAAACCAGAGACTGTCCTGTAAAAATCTGACTTTTTGTACCATTGGCTTTCTCACAAAAGTCTGGAACCTGTTTAGAACATAAATCTGCAAACATGGATGATGGAGTAAAACATAAATGAGTGTTGTGAGTTAAACGTGGATGGTGGTTGTTGGGAAGGTTTTCTGAGGACTACCATTCATTCCTTCTTGCTCAGGAACTGCTGGATGTCCTAAATAGCCCTTTTGGGCCTCCATAGTTTGTTTAGGAAGTCCTAGACACTTCCAGGGCCTGAGGCGTGGTCCATCTGCTCTCTGACCAACACGTCTGGTTCGTCCCCCAGGCTTCATCACCATCATCATCAGCCAGATGAGGCTTGGCCAATCATAGTCCTCTGAGCAGAAAGTGTTGTTTGGATTCTCCTGCAGGCCACTCTGACTTTCACTCCACTTTCATTCTTCCAGCTGCGCTCATGCACGTTCAGATCCACGTCAACACCATAGTTCCCCATATCTGAGATGTAGATGTGATCATGCTTCTACATTATATGTCCTAATTAGGACAAAGGACGAGAAACAGTCTCTTCATCGTCCTCACAACAGGTCACATGACACATTTGCTGAAGTTTTAGTTTTTATTGGTTCATTTAACACTTCTGTTAATGTCCAACCCTACCTGCAGGAGAACCTGACATTAAATCAGATTCTTAGAAAAAAAAGTCTGTTCATTTGGTGGGACAACAAAGAACAAAAAAATGTTGCTCCAGTTCAGGAAACCAGTAATGTTGAAGCTCCATCACAAACATCATCATGTTACATAGAAACATGCTTTGATGAAGCAAATAAATTCACATGGAAGGTTTTGGAAACAGATAGCAAGTGAAGTATTTCAACTAAAGAACCACAAGACATTTGGTGAGATCTCAGAACAAGGGCATGAAAAGATCCTTCATGAAGTGAAGGAGAGAGCTATGTCAATGAATGTGAAGTTCAACAAAGACAAAATACAGTACAAAGTCAACACTGTGAAATACACGGGATACATCATCAACTCAGCAAGACAGGTTGTCGATGATGGAAAAGTTGAGGTGATTATTGACATGCCTCCTTCATAGGATAAAAACAGTCTCCACCGCAAAATGAGGCTTCACTGACAGCACCACTCAGACAGCTGCTAAAGAGCTAGAGTTCCTGAAAACTGTCCTCACACGGGCATCAGCTTCGAGGTATTACAACCACAAGAAACCACTACAAGCAGATTCAAAAGGTTGAACTTGGAGCATGTCTGCTACAAGAAAGACAGCCACTGTGCTATGCCTCACGAGCACAAACTGACACTGAAAAGAGGAGAAGGAGACATATCTCTTGTGACCAAAAGATTCCACCAGTATGTCGTTGGCAGACCAGAGTCTGTGTAGTCAGATCACAAACCTCTGGAGGTCATAGTGAAATGATGCTGAACAAACCACTAGTATGACTACAAGGTATGTTGCTGAAACTGCAAAAGTATGATCTAAGCATTACTGACACCCCAGTCAAGCACACATATGTTACAAATGCTTTGTCATGAGCTACGATAAACAGTGATAGAGATAATGTGAATGTGAACCGCTGTGATGAGAAAGTTTTGTTCGCCATGGAGGCCACAGATGCAATGAGTGAGGAAACACTGAACCAATTGATAGCTGTCATTGCCAGAAACAGTGTATTACAAGCTGTGAAACATCTGATGGATGGTCTGAGTGGAGGCATAGCCTGTAAAAAAAAAGGCTTCACAGCTACTGGCCAACGCAACACAGGATCAGCATTCAGAATGACATCATCATGGTAGGAGATAAAATGATCCTACCAGGATGACTACCTACCAGGTAGACAGGACCATTTGGGAAGAAACTTCACCTGGCTCACCAATGTAACAAAGAAAACCAAGAACCAAAACTGGTCTTTATTGGCCAGGTGTGGTGCCTGACAGAGAGATGACAGTGGAGAAATTTTCTGTTAAGAAATATACACACAATGGCAAATCAAAGGGTTTTACATGAAGTTTAGCGATAACTGAATGCATTAAAACATACATCATATAAAACCATAGACTATATATAAAAAGATTAAACCCATCACATATTATTGTAATTTTCATTTAAGAGACAAAATTCTATTTTTGACCTTCTTCAAATTCTTATTTCACATTAAAAGATGACTAAAATATATCTACATGTACCTACATAACTGTTTAGGCAAAATAAAAATAAATCATGAGTCAAAAATGTCAGTTGTGTCATGCCCTGCTCCAGTGTTTCAGCCCAATCACCGTCACCTGCCACCAGACACGTTACCCCTGATCACCTGCACCTGTTCCTGATTCCCCTCACAGCCATAAAGCACTCAGCTCACCAGTCACTGCTTTGTCTGACATTGAATGAATGAATGTATATAAACCCATATCTGTTCCTGATGCTCCTGCCTGCACTGCCCTGTTCTGGATTCCCCACAGCCTGCCTTTCTGCTCCACATGCGTGCATCCCTCCTGGACTCCTCCACTTCCATACAGGTTTTGTTAATCACTCTTCACTGATTATAATAAATCCTCTTTACCTTCCCTTTGGCTCCGGCTTTCCATCGTTACAAGTTGTGCATCATATTCATTTACAGCTTTTTATATGATTTATACACATCAAATACAAATATGGATAAAAGTGGCCTAAATTTAGCTGAACATTCAGTTACTGTTATGACTCCATGCAAATTTTAAATTATGTCTGATTTTTTTTTTTTTTAACTAGCACAAACATTATCAAGGGACCTTAATAAAGTTCCTCTTGACTGCCCAGACTATTGTGGTATATAAACAATCATTTTTGGTGTTTGATGCATGTGAGACAGCAGCAGCTACATGTTCCAACAGGTAATGTGGAATAACATTCTAGCAAAAAAAACAAAAACTTATTGAGTTAAAAAAAAAAAAAAAGTAGCCAGAATTAAAACTTTGTTCTTGAGAAAAAATTGCTGAGTATAATTTAACCTCTAGGTCTTTGATGGACCTTCGTGTCTGCACCATTATGCCGTTATAACGGGTTGGGAAAAGGAAGAAAATGAAGGGAAGCTAGTTTAACTGTCACGTGACACACTCCTTTGCTCTGTTTCCTGGTTTGTTTACTTTCTTTTTCCGTGCGTTTGCAACGCAGATTTTTTTTTTTTTTTTTTTCGTGAAAACGTGCACATGAAGGCAATGTAAGCGCTTTTAAACCTGGACTCCTTAACATTTGGGGCATTACTTCCAGCGCAAATTTTGGAAATCTTTCGCATCACAGTAGATACTCCTTGGGACAGAAAACTGGAATCTATTGATTAAGTTGAGAATCAGCGTTAGCTGAAACTTTTCCTGCCTGAACGGAGGAGGCGGAAACCAGGAGCTTGTTCTATTGAGAAATTGAGGTAAGTCTTGCCGCTTGTCCATTCTTTTAAGTCAATGTCCGTTACCATAGTAACTGACTGTGAAGTAGCTAAATCTATTCGCTGGCAAGTTTAACATAAAGAAACCCTGAATTTCCATCTGGCTGCTTCCATATGAAGCAACATGGGCTGTCTGTACCAACGCGACTCCAGAGATTAGCTGAATTAATACACAAATATTTACGTAAAGAAAAGATTTTTCATAACATGAACATCTGTGGAAGTATGTCTTAAAGTCCACCGTATACCACTATTTGCACATCATGACATTACCCCACAATGCGTCGCGATATGACGGCCCGCGAGATTTGTACTTTGCGCTACTCTGAAAAAATCCTTTTGTCAATAGGACATTTCTTTATGACATAAGTAGCACCAAACTGGTGAGGAGGACAATAGTATCTATCAGGATTTATCAGGAAACTCCTCACACATGTCTGAAATAATCATTAAATAGGCCTGGGCTATGTAGGTTTGAGGAATCCCAAGATTTAGGATCTGTAGATCCCAGCAGATGGTGTTACTATCTTCTTCTTATACTCGTGTGCGATGAATGAGATAATTCTGCTTCCGTAGATTTACAACAACCTAATGTGGCCAAATGGGAGTAGGCTTTTACCTATATTGGCAGCTTTACTGTTGTGGTTGGAATTAGATACATCTATCTGATAGGTTTATGTAAAGTAACTGGCCCTGTGACAAACTGGCGATCTGTCCTGGGTGCTTTTTGTCGCCGACTGATAGCTCGGATCCCTAAATAGATTAATAAAGTCAATTCCTTAAGAGAGAGACCATGTATTCTACTGAATGGGTCGGAACTGCACTTGTTGGTGGTTAAAGTAGCCTTATGGAAATAAAAAGTATAGGATGTCCAATCATGCTCTAGTTTAAGTATGACCTCACTAAATATTTATTTAAACTTAACTTTCAGTTTCCTGCATGTATGTTTTTCCCCAGTAAGACATAATTTAAATGACCACTTTATTCTATCCTACATTATTTTCAACTACATGTTTACAGTTTTAAAATAAATATTTGATAGGTGGACAAGTGGATTCAGACTTTCACATTGACTCAGGCAGCAGTTTTTTCCTTGACATTTATCTTTATTCTTCATGTGTGATTAAAGCTGGATTAAATGTATTTTTTGAGATGTAAATAAAATAGTTTTACTTAATTGTGATGAGATCACATTCTGTTGGTAAAATATGTTTTTTTAAACAAACTTGTCTTTCTTGGGGTTATAAAACACTCAAAACACCCCTCACAAAGTTGCGCGTTGCTCATTATATGGCAAACTTGCTACAAATCCACATCATGAAATGAGCCCCTCATCTCCCTTCCTTCAAGGTATAGAAAAAGCTGATTTGCATTGCAACCATAGAAACCATGTCCACTAACACATATACTAATGTGAACTTAAGTGATGTGTATATAGACTTATAGAGCTTTGGAGAAAATCTGGCTGCAGTGAGGCAGATTTGTCCTGCTGAGGGCGTGAAATCAACACTGGACTTTATTCTTCACCTGCCAATCCTCTTCTGGAGCTGCCGTTCAAATTTTTTAAAACATGATCCAGATGGCAACACGAAGGTTGTAACACACTATGCAAATTTTGACTGTATTTTAAAATCTTGCATACTTTTCCAGCGTGTTTGAAAAAGTCGGATTTTACTGGCCCCACAGGGGAGCCTGCACCAGAAGCAACCTCAGAGTCGAAGCCCTGCAGACCTTTTGGTTTTCTGGATTTTCTATTGCTACGGAGACTTTGTCATTGTTTGTCAAAGCTCTTCTGTGTCATTTTTTTCTAAAACTCTGTATTTCCCTGTTGTTTACTATCAAGTATGACAGTAATACTCTTCTCTTTAATCGTTTTTAAAAAGATTTCCATCTCTTTCTCCGTTCATACCATCTTTACCTAAAATGAATGGGTCACATGCCCTCCAAAGTCACATCCGTTGACAAATGCAAGTAAAAGTGCTTCTATTACACTTTGGTGATATACTTCTATACTGACTGAAAACCACCTCATGTGGGTATGAAAACATCTTTGCGATATTTAAGTGAATTTTTGAAATGCTATTTTATATGGCAATACTTTGCGCAATTCAAGGAATATTGGAAACACAGCCACAGTAATTAGAACCACATTATCCCTAGCAGAAGAGAAACCCATCATGTTAGCTAGTTAGCATGCATAGAGCATTGCTAGCATTGCTTATTTTAAATTACTTCCTGTATTAAGAATGAGCAATCACAAGGAAAATAAACTACACCCAAACTTGATTCATATCTGACCTGGTAGACTATGTTGTTTACAATTGGCTAACAATGCACCTTAGCTTTAGCCCACCTACTTCCATTAGCTTCCATTAGACATTGTGTAAATCTAGGTGTAATAGAAACACAGCTAAGCAAATGTTCAAAGTCCTTATTTGCAAACAAGTCACTTTTAGTTTTATTAAGTAGTCTGCCATGCAAGGAGTACTGCCTGGTCTGCTAAAAAAACTACATAATAACAACATCAGTTGTCAGCCTTCATTTCTCAGCATTTATTAACAGCTCGGATCTTTGATCAGTTAATGTAAAACTGATTGCTTATCTGTTCACGTCAGGTACAGATTTCTTTGTTTCCAGTGTAGAACATAGGAAAATGAATTAGGTCCAGTAAAAAGGCCAACTTAAACAACCTCAAAAGTTATAAAAAGTACACTGGGGTCAAGACAAGGGGTCAGAGATATTTGATCTATTTTTTGTATATAGAACAGTGTAAAATTTAAACATCAGAGCACGGTACGCTCATACTAAAATCTTTAGTAGTAAAATCAGCTCAGTAGTAGCTACAGTGTGCAGCAACTTTTATGACAACATCGACCCGCAATCGCATAACAGTAGATCGTCATTCTATACGGACATAAACCGGCAATTCCTCCGGGAGGACGGAGGACATCTATGTGCCGTAGTATTTGTGCGTGTAATCAAAAACACGAAACGCTAGATAAAGCTAACTGATGAAGCTGACGGAGTTTTGAGGGCATCCATGTTGTAAACAAGGGTTTCGCATGTGACGTCATCGCATTGTGCGTCGCAACATTTTAATAAACCCATAAACACTGAATTTTAAACAAAATATAAACGATAATCGATGGTTAATTTTAATGATGATCGATTAAGACACTTTAATCGAACGCCCATCCCTAGCAGCTACTTCATAAACACAGCCTTACCATGTTCGATCCCAACGTTCCCTGACCCACTTTCTTAACCTTGTCTATACCTTACACTGACATGGATATGAAATGGGGAAACACAAGCCCATCAGAGGTAGAGCAGGTGGAACATATTTCAGAAAGGAGGATTTGACTTTGTGGATATTTTTCCTCTGCAGGTGGAGGTAGAAGGTTTATGTTGAGTTAATGTGAATTCAGCAACATGGAACAGTGTGAGGACAGAAAGGACCTTCCCTCTAAAACCAGCCTGTGTGGGGAACACGAAAATCACAGCAAAGATCCCAGGTAAAATTAATGGCTTTTTTTTCCATGTCAATACTCACATCACAAACCATCTTTAATTAAATCACATCTGTGCTGTTTGGCAGTCCAGAGCAGCAAACAGGTTTTCCTGGTCCTGAACCCAGCTGTCTGTCATTCAAGACCAATAGGTCAAAGGATAACCCACTTGTCAACTTTAAAAATCAGTCTTCATCTAAACCACAGTAAGTCCATTATTTGTTTTGAAAGGGATACTGTATTTCAACCAGTAAGAATTTAACAAGCAATTGAACCTAGTTTTCCACAGGTTCCACCAGAGGCCAGATTCTCCTGGTCCTGAACCCAGCTGTCTATCATTCAAGACCAATAGGTCAAAGGATAACCCGCTTGTCAACTTTAAAAATCTGTCTACATCTAAACCAGAGTAAGTAGGCTGCATCACTTAGTTTAAAATAACTCAGTATGTGTGAAGCAAGGTGAAGTGTTCCAACCAAGAGATACAATACCTCCAGCGTGTCCTGGAACTACCCTTCTCCTTCCAGAGTGATATACCAGGGACACCTCACCAGGGATGGCATTCATAGGAGATCTTAACCTAATTAAAATCAAATAAAATATTATTTAAAGTGTAAAATCAATATGAAACACAATGTACAACCAGATGGCTTTACATGATGTGGAAGAGCAGCAGCTCAACTCACAACTCAGAGCTTCTTTCCCTATCCGTAAGGGATAGTCCGGCCACCCTGCTGATGAAACTCATGCTACCTGCCTGTATTTGTGACCGTGTTCTTTCTGCCACCAGCAATGGCTAGTGATCATAGGTGAGGGAAGGAAAATTACTCCCCAAGTGATTTGAGAGTTTTGACTTGGTACCTTCTTCAACATTACAGACCAGAGTTCACTTCACTTCAGATGACCCAGTGACTGCTCAAGTCTCGCTCCATTGTTTTCTCACTCCTAAACAAGACCCCAAGATACTTGGCCACTGCCATTTGGGTCAGGATCTCAACCCAGAGAGGAGACTATTTTTGTCACAGTTGGGTACCATGGTCTTAGATTTTGAGGTGATCTTCTTCAGCCCCACTGCTTCATACTTCGCTAGGAATCTCTCAGCTGAGAGCTGGAGAATCCCAACAGAACCACATCCTCTGCAAAATGCAGAGCCCCACTCCATTGTCCACCAAACTATATCCATTTAACACCTCTGCTCCACCTAGAAATTTTTTCCAAAAAAGTTGTGAATTGAATCTGTGATAAGAGGCAGCCTTGCCAGAGTCCAATCCTCACTAGATAGGTATCTTACATTACAACCAGCAATGTAGACCAAGTTCAACTGGGATGGACATCTTGTACAAGGGGGTCTGGTACTGACTACCCCCTGAGCACCCCAACAGGAGTCCCCAGGAGACACAGTCGAATACCTTGTGGACTGTTCAGGCAAACTCGCAAAGGCCACTTTAGGACCCTGAAGTGGGTGTAGAGCTTCTCAGTTATTCCACACCCGGGACGAAAACCTCATTGCCTCTTCTCAATTTGGCCATTATTTATTCAATCGACCTAACTCTACAGAACCCTTGAATAGATCAACACCCTCTGGTGCCCCTTTTTATATAGGGGACCATCACCTCAGTCTTCCAGTTCAGAGACTCTGTCCTCGATGTCACTGGAATGTTGTAGAGGCTTGTCAGCTAGAACAGCCCCACAGCCTCTAGAGCCTTAAGAAACTTCATCCTGTCCACCCTGGAATTGCCACCTAGAAGCTTTTTAGACACCTCAATGTCTGAAATAGAAGAGCTGAATTCACCTTCTCTGCTTTCTATTCAGGAGACTTGGTGGGATTGAGGAGATCTTTTAAATACTTGTTTAACCGACTTACAGTGTCTACAGTCCAGGTCAGGAGCCCACCTTCTCCTCTGTACAGAGTATTGACGGAGGAATACTTCCTGCCGAACCACTGGATAGTGGACCAGAATCTATTCAAAACTGTCCGGAAGTCTCACTCAGGAAATTATTGAAACTGTATTGGAGGTGAAAGATTAATTATGTCTGTTAGGGAACTCTACCAGATTTTCCCAGCAGACTCTCACAACACATCAGAACTGACTGGCATCCTCCCCCACCATCTGACAGGTGGTGATCAGATAAGCACAGGATTTTGTATAGCCATTCAAATAAGAAAAAGGTGCCAACCTTCCAGAACAACAGTAAGAATCAAAATGCTTTTCTTGAATGCAGAACCGGTTGTAGGCTTCAGGACCACTAAACATATGCTATCAACAAAGTTTTTGAGTAGACGCAATACCTTAACTCATAATATAAATTGTATTAACTTAAACAAATTAGGTTGCACCAATTTTTGTGTCTTTCTGTGTGGTCCTCCCCGAATACGGAGTGTCTAGGAAATTCTAGTTTCACCCCAACCAACAACTCCACTGGATATCCTTCATGTTAGCGCAATAACTCGACCAATTTCTACAATTTGATTTTGATTCTCCATATACCTGTTTAGGTCTCCAAGGAGATGACCTGTGTTAAATGTCATGATTTTGGCATTTATGTGTGGCTTTTATGCACAAAAAATCCTACTTTTGGCTATATTTCTGAAACTATTTGCAGTCTGATTTTGATACTCCGTATACATGTTTAGGTGCTCAAGGGGACAACCTGTTTAAGATTTCATAATTATTGCATTTATGTTTCCCCACCAGGTGGGGATGATGCACAAAAAAAGCTATTTTGGCTATATCTCTGGAACGATTTCTCTGACTGACTTCAAATCAAGTCCAAACAAAAGGAACTCAGGATTCATCCTGTCCTGACGTCATACTGGGCTGGTTTAAAGTTTCGACACCAGGTGGAGCTTTGTGACTGAACATATGCGACTTTATATTATTGTTCTGTGTCTATTCGAGGATTGGGGCGTTTGTGAATATACCCCTAGCAATCGTCCGAAGGCATAGACCTCGTTTGTCTTATATTCATCTCCACTGATGCTGTCCAGCTAAGGACAGTTTTGGCTTTTGAGGACAAAGCCAATCGGACAAATGGTGCAAGTCTTGTGTTGGTGTGACAGTGACGGCAAGGAGGGGATCCTGCCCTATTTGATTTGAGTTACTCTGAGTTGTCATCTGATTTACCTGTCACATCCACATGCCAACACTTTTTGCAATTTCTCAACAGAGTGGTACAGCAGAGCCAAATGGGCCCCAGCGGTCAGGAGCATCAAACACAACTGGACTCCTTATTTATGGTCTGTGTACTTGTAGATAGTGGGTTTTAACTGTGTGACATCCACATGTTGTTAAGCTTCATAATTTCGGTTTGACTGTGTGACTCAAGACACTTTCTGTTCCAGCTACTGGAGGACAACATTGTCTCTTTTGTGAAGAATGAGTTGCAGAAGATCCAGAAGGTTCTGTCTCAAAATCTATCAGAGAATGACAATCAGAGAGACGATGAAGAGATGTTTGAGAGTGAAGATCAAGAGCAGAGAAGGAGCAGCAGAGAAGCCGTTGTCAAGATCACAATAAACTTCCTGAGGAAAATGAAGCAGGAGAAACTGGCTGAGCGTCTGCAGAGCAGTAAGAGGATTTCTCTAAAAATTTAAATATAAAACATCTTAGAATGAATTAAGACGTTTTTACATTATGTTGGGGGGTGGAGAGTATCTAAATTAACTGTCTTTTTAATCTTCACTAAGGAACACCCACTGTAGTGGGTCAACATAATCTCAAGTCCAATCATAAAAAGAGGTTCCAGTGTGTGTTTGAAGGGATTGCTAAAGCAGGAAACCCAACTCTTCTGAATCAGATCTACACAGAGCTCTACATCACAGAAGGAGGGGCTGCAGAGACCAATGATGAACATGAGGTCACACATATTGAAACAGTGTTCAGGAAACCATACACACCAGAAACAACTATCAGACATGAAAACATCTTTAAACTCCCACCTGGAAGAGATGAACCAATCAGAACAGTGATGACAAAGGGAGTGGCTGGTATCGGGAAAACTGTCTTAACACAGAAGTTCACTCTGGACTGGGCTGAAGGCAAAGCCAACCAGGACATCCAATTAATATTTCCATTCACTTTCAGAGAGCTGAATGTGATGAAAGAGAGAAAGTTCAGCTTGTTGGAACTTGTTCATCACTTCTTTACTGACACCAAAGAAGCAGGAATCTGCTGCTTTGAAGACTTCCAGATTGTCTTCATCTTTGATGGTCTGGATGAGTGTCGACTTCCTCTGGACTTCCATAAAACAAAAATCTTAAGAGATTCTAAAAAGTCCACCTCACTAGATGTGCTGCTGACAAACCTCATCAGGGGGAACCTGCTTCCTTCCGCTCATGTCTGGATAACCACACGGCCTGCAGCAGCCAATCAGATCCCTCCAGCTTTCATTGACATGGTGACAGAGATCAGAGGGTTCACTGACCCACAGAAGGAGGAATACTTCAGGAAGAGATTCAGAGTTAAGGAGCAGGCCAGCAGGATCATCTTCCACATCAAGACATCCCGAAGCCTCCACATCATGTGCCACATCCCAGTCTTCTGCTGGATCACCGCTACAGTTCTGGAGGATGTTCTGAGAACCAGAGACGGAGGAGAGCTGCCCAATACCCTTACTGAGATGTACATCCACTTCCTGGTGGTTCAGACAAAAGTCAAGAAGATCAAGTTTGATGGAGGAGCTGAGACAGATCCAGTCTGGAGTCCAGAGAATAAGAAGATGATTGAGTCTCTGGCTAAACTGGCTTTTGATCAGCTGCAGAAAGGAAACCTGATCTTTTATGAATCAGACCTGACAGAATGTGGCATCAATATTACAGCAGCCTCAGTTTACTCAGGAGTGTTCACCCAGATCTT
>JBAMHX010029852.1:0-13173 GCA_037177515.1 Pseudomugil tenellus
CTATATATATATATAAACAATAAAACCAATAAACAAAGCAATAAGAACAATACCAGCAGCAAAAGCAAACTCATACTTGGTGAAACCCCGGTGAATAAAGGTGGGTCTTAAGAAGAGATTTACAACTGGACAGTGAGGAAGCCTGTCTGACCTGCAGTGGAAGAGCGTTCCAAAACTTTGGTTCTGCCACAGAAAAGGCCCTATTCTTCTTCTTGAGATTGTGCCACAGATGTCCTCCATTGACATCCTTATGAGCTTCCTCTGCGTCCTTAGGACCTCCAGTAACAACTGATCTGCTGACCGAAGGGCCTGGGATGGGGAGTGTATGTTTAGAAGCCCAGAGAGGTAGGGCGGAGCCAGGTTATTTAAGGACTTAAAAACAAATAACGGAATTTTAAAAGGAATCCTAAAAAGAACAGGTAGCCAGTGCAGCGTGGCTAAAACAGGATAAATTTGATCTCTCCTTCATATTTCCGTCAGCAGCCGTGCTGCATCATTTTGCACCAGCTGCAGACGGGACAGAGATTTTTGAGAAATACCAAAGTATAAAACATTACAGCAATCCAGCTGTGTTGTTATAAAAGCATGAATAACTGTCTCAAAATCCTGTCTTAAAAGACTGGACTTAGCCTTTGCAAGTTGCCTCTGCTGGGAAGGAGGTACAATGAAAAGGTAAAAAGTGGATGAGCAGGAGACGGAGACAGATGGGTTAAAGACAGAGGGAGGTATCTGAGCTCTCACAATCCTCACTTTCTCTACAAAGAAATTTAAAAAGCTTTCACATGCCTCAAAAGATGAAGAAATCCCAACAGTCTGGGGAACATTAAGAACCTATCTATTGTTTTAATAAAACAGTGGTTACGTATGGTTGCCCAAGATTCTATGAGTATAGGCACAGCCCTTTAAGGCTATCGCTAATGGGTTTATCCCTGCGCGCATGCGTGCAGCACTAAAAACTTTTAGTCCACGCCCATCTACTGTGTGGCATTATATAACGGGCACTGCCCGTCATTCGGCTACCCACTAAGCTTTTTAATTTCAGCTCGGGGGGAGCCAGTGAGGCTTGTTACTGAAAGGGCTGCGCCTATAGGCTACTCATAGAATTTTGGGTTAGCATACCTAACCAGCCTTCTATTTCGTATAGGATTCGCCCTTTAAGGCTGTCGCTAGTGGGTTTAAAGGTGAAGCCGGATGTAGTCTACACCTCACTGAGTCAGGTCAGTACCACAACCATAACACACCTCCAGTTAAAGAGGAAAAACACTACTATGCCTCACATAACGGCACAACCCTCAGTCCATGGTGGCAAGTAACTCTGTGCCCTGAGGACTAGAATAAACACTTCTACATCGAGAGAGCACTAAGGGAGGATCCTTGGGCATCCCGAAGATAAAAGTGCATAAAGGGATGTGGAGACGTTCTTGAGACTGTGCCACAGATGTCCTCCATTGACATCCTTCCAAGCAGATCCACAGAGAGAGAAGTCCTTCTGACGGAATGAACTCTGTGACCTTGAAAGGGATCAAACCCCAAAGAGAACCTAAGCTTGAAAGGTAGCATCGCACTGTCCATGAGAAGTACTGCGTGAACTAAGAAGAGACCAAGAGGCCCTTGTGGCGAACGACAGGCACCTGACAGCGGCAGCTCAGCAAAATGTGCCAACTAGCATGACAGTGCAAGCACTGATACAGCAGATTAGAACACAGCATGCGGTACGGGACACAGGATTGTGTCTGTGCGTGCCTCACAGGAAGTGCTCACTCAGGTCAGTAGGGACTCACCAGAAATCCACCAAATTCCAAACAGTGGGAAACTGGTGGTCATAAGCCGATGAGATGATCATTCAGAGACACAGGGATCTCCATGTGGACCACAGATCCCTCCTGTACCCAGCCGGGTGTCTCCGTTAGACATGCGGGGTCCCCATTTGCCACTCTCCGGGTGAAGAGTTTCGGTCAATTTCGTTGTTCGACCAACTGACCAGATCTAACATGATTTTATCATTAAGAAGTGCAGAGAGACACTTTTACTAGAGAATACGCGTAGACAGACAGTGCAAAAGATCACAGGGACGTGAGGGAAGAACAAGCGTCTGCCTAGCTCAGAAGCCGGAAGAGAGGATGTGTGTGAAAATCCCCTGAACTGACTCACCTCATCACACAAACTAATGTCACATCTATGAAGTCAGAAAAATATAAAAGATAGAAAAGTTATCCCCTCCAGAATTTAAACTGGGATGATGGGTATCTATAATTTCCATTTTTTGTGGCAATCAAAATTCAGTAAAGGACTAATGATTTATTGAATTCTTCATTTTAGTTTAAGGAGCATTTTCCCTTGTTCACTTTCATTTCAAGTGAAATAAACCAACCAACCTCAATATGAACTAATTGGGAGAGTTAGATTTGGAATTGTTGACTCACAGTTTATCAACGCAACATCAGCTTCATGATTAATAAGGATAATTAGCATAAAATCCTCTATTAATTAAGAGTGGGTTTGGGAATGCTTATTTTTCTTTGTTTCTTTTCTGAGTTTAATCATTTGTATCTTGCAGTAAATTTAAAATTATTTACAAAACAGTACCAAGGCAAGCCAAATCTACTTGTGCAGCACATTTTCAAAATTCTTTACATAGAAACATTAAACACATTACAGCAGGGTACAGGAAGCATTAAAACAAACTGTAAATAAATTAAATAAATAGAAACAAAAAGAAAAAATGCTTAACCTAAAAGTTAATTATGTTATTTTGATTTAAAGCTGCAAAGAAAACAGTTTTACCCTATGAAGCTAAACGTATCAGATATGATACATCTAGACCAGGGATGCTCAAATTTTTTCAGCATGGGAGCTAATTATGAAGTGACCAAACCAAGAAGATCTACTACCAACTGACTGTTAGTAGTGTGAGTGGGTTCGGGTGGTGCTACCACGGCATAGCGTGGTGGGGGGGGGGGGATTGGAAGAAAGTGGTGCGCTGCTGTGTGCTTCTCCATATGTGCTTTCAGAATGAAGTTAATTATTTCATCGAACCAACTGTGTTTTTCACTGCCATCGATCAGTTTATTGAAATCTGACGATGCAATGTGTTAGCGCAGTGCTGTTGTAGCTGTGCTGGCTACCCTGTATAACAATCAAGTGACGGGATGGATGATAGTTTGTATATATTTTTTTATGTTATGCAATCGACTAGTACCACCTTCGCAATCAACGTAATGATCACCCGATCTAGATATTTCGAATCAATTTTTTGTAAAAACTTTACTCAAAACCCTGTTGTTTACCATGTACTGGTCTCCTGCACCCTGGACGATACCACAAAGCAAAGACTATAATAGAATAACTTTAACCTATCACATGGTAGTAAATGGTAAAAAACAAAACACTCTAAATACATTTTTTCAGTTTGTCAAAGGGTGAAATAAAGACTTATGCTTTTAAGAATTAAAATGTCTTCCTAGGTTGCACAGTGGAGCAGTGGTTAGCACTGTACTCTCAAAGCAAACAGGCTTCTGGTTCGATCCCTGCCTCAGACAATAGCCTTTTTGTGTGCAGTTTTCATGCTCTTCCCATGGGAGAGCATGCAAACTAGGAATGCATGCTGACACAGAGCATCCATTTTTATGTAAAACTGGGTATCATCGGCATTGCAGTGGAAAGAAACATTGTGTTTATGCATTATTTGACAAAGGGGGAGAATATACATGGTAAAAAAAGATCAGACCGAGGACAGACCCTTGCAGCACTTCACAGCTTACATCATGATGTGTTGATTTGAACGGCCCTAAAGCCACAAACTTCGTCCTGCCTGATAGGTATGACTGGAACCAGTTTTGTATGGTCACAGAGAGTCTCATGACTGAAGACTATGGAGCAAGCTGTTATGATCCATGGTATAAAGGCAGCCAACAAATCGAGTAAGAGGAGGAGAGATGGTGAGCCCTCGTCAAAAGTCAAAAGCATGTTGTTCATGACACGGTCAAGGGAATCTCATAATAATCTATTAGTGGGGAGGTTAGGGGTGATGAGGTAATTTTTACACCCCCACTTCCTGGGTGCTGCCGGGCTTGGGGTTTTGGTCCGGATGTGGGTGTGTGTGGATAGGTGGGTATGTGTGTGAAGCTGAGTGTGGGGAGAGGGCTGGTTCCCAGGGTGAGCATCTGGTGTGCTGGTGAGTGTACTGGCCCCGTATCAGGTGGGGGTCTGTCAGATGTTCGTTGGCTCCTCTCCCTGTGATGGTGATGGGGTCTGCCCCAAGTGCTGGGCACCCAGCGGGTCTGCGATTGCAGACCTGGGCCCACTGGGGCATGTTCCCCCTGACTGCGGCCACTCTGGCTAGGACCTCCTTCTGCCTCCCCCTGGACAGATGCTGAGTTGGCTCTAAATAGATTGGCTGGGGTTCTTGTTTGGGTCTGACTGCAAGTGTCCTTGGTCTCAAGGCCTTCCTGGCCTGCCTCTAGCCTTTGGGTGGACGGGGTCACCAGAGCATGTTCACAATTCTGTGAGCACTTTTCACTTCATAAGTTCTGCATGCTGAGGCAGGCTCTACGTTTTAGGTTTGTTTAAAAATCAACCAATTTTCCTTATTTATGTGTGCTTCATATTTGAGTTATATATATACGGTATGAATGTTTTGAAGACCCCTATGATGATGAGCAGATTAGAGATGTGGTTCACCGGGGCCCCCCTCTGGAGCCAGTTCCAGGGGTGGGGCACAAGGGTGAGCGTCTGGTGGCCGGGCCGTTGCCCGTAGGGCTCAGTCGGGCCAAGCCCGAAAAAACTACAGGGGCGCCACCTCCCAAGGTCTCACCACCTTCGGGGTGGGGCATAGGGGTTGGGTGTAGTGTGAACTCGGTGGCGGCCGGGACTCGCATTGACACACAGCTTGGGTTCTGGAACCAAGATCCTTGAGAAGGGTTGGACCTTGTTCCACTCTAGTGTTGCTTTCGGTGAGAGGCGCCGAGCGGGTGTGGGCATGACTGTCTTTTGTGAATATGCAGCGAGTGGCTGTTCAGAGTACCCACCATTTTTGGAGGCCCTAGAGGGAGTGTTGGAAAGCACTCCTCCTGGGGACTCCCTCGTCCGCCTGGGCGATTTCAATGTTCATGTTGGCAATGACAGTGAGACCTGGAGCGGTGTGATTGGGAAGAATGGCCTCCCCAATCTGAACCACAGTGGTGTTCTGTTGTTGGACTTCTGTGCTTGTCACGGATTGTCCATAACGAACACCATGTTCAGGCATAAGACTGTCCATATGTGCATGTGGCACCAGGACACTCTAGGCCGCAGTGCAATGATCAACTTTGTAGTCGTATCGTCGGACTTGCGGCCGCATGTCCTTGATACTTAGGTATCCAGAGAGTGGCGGAGCTGTCAACTGATCACCACCTGGTGGTGAGTTGGTTGGGAGACATGTCCCCCCAGTTTTTCAAAAGTCTATTTTTGTCCCCTGCACTTTTCACATTCCAAAAAGCAATATTTTGCTACAAGAAACTGTAAGCAAAAAATGGCCTGTTGTGGAAATTTCAGATATTAGCTTAATTACCTTTCTCTTAATTAATGTGTACCTGAAAGGTCTGACCATAATGCTCCTAAACTGATGTCATTCTGATCTTAGTAAACCATCTGCAAGGTGAGCGTCCTTCCATCAGGAAAAAGTTTAGACCAGACCTTCTTCTTTATCTGTCGTAACAAAATTGAGGCTCCAGACTGACACATGTGTAGTATTAAAACGGTTTATTTAAATTACTATGAGTTAATATGACATATTAATATTAACAATTAATAATTCATTTATAATTAACCTTGAGGCACCACCTTCTATTTTACTTTAGTAGCACTATAGGCATAGAAGGAAACCTTATTAGATGAAAGAGTTAATAACTCAATCAATAAAATAATAATAAATAATAATAAAATAATTAATCAGTCTCAATAACTCTGAAATGTTATTGTCGTAAGTTTTAGTTTGAATTGACCTGAATCATGACCACAGGAAATCAACACAGACAAAACAAGATAATAAAATGGATATTTATTATCTAATCTACAGGTTATACATGGCTAAATATGAGAAGGAATAAAAAACATATGATAAACTAGACAAACAAAACAACAACCTAAACAATGATGCAGCTATAGCTTTGATGATCAACCTGAGTTCTATGGGAAAGTATGTCTGTGTGGGATTAACATGTATTAAGTAAACTGTGATGTTCCTTAATCATGTCTAAGAGACTGAACCATTTCTAAGCCTGGATGAAAAAGTTTCATAACTCGCCAACCATCATTAAAGACCAGTAATTCCTTGCTGTGGAAACAGACTTCGTTCAGAACCGCAGCTTACGACCAGTGCTCTGCGCTTGGGTCCAGATCCTTTCAGGGGCGCTGAGACGGTGTCGGTCCATATTGGTGCCTGGCTCTGGATTCCGGAGGAAGCCTGTCTTTGGGGTTTGCAGCCTGAATAGTATCTCTGGGTTGATTGTGGCAAGGTTCTAGTTCCAGGTGGTTGAGATTGAAGATGGAAAGGTTAAAAAAAAGTCCAAAAGTGATTTGAGCTGGAGTTGCGGTAAATCTGATTTCCGTTCTCAGAGGGTCAAACTTAGTTGCAGAAAGGTAAAAGCCCCAATTGACCTTATTGTAAGTTCCTTAGTGAGTGGCCATGTGCTCTGACCATGTGGCAGGAGGAGGACAAAAGCTTTTCGCCCAAACATGAATAGTAGCAAAAGAGAAGATTAAGGGTAAGCTGAAGGAGGATCATAAGAGCTAAGAGTGAAATGAGTGGCAAGACTAAAGCCTGCCGCACACGAGGACAATCTGCTGGGCAAAAAGTCACTCAAGACCATTTGCTCAACAGAGAACTTGCTGTGTGCGCCTAATTTTCACTGATCATTCTGCCTCGCAAGGGCTTGAGGTGAAAATCAAACACGTTTGATATTTTTTGCCTCGCGAGGCAAAAAACTCACTATCTGTGTGCCACGAAAGCTACGTGCTGAGGGCAGAAATTCAAGTGGCCAATCATAACGTGTCCTCTGCTCACATGATACCAAGATGGTGGCCCCTTCTTTGCCAGATATGAATGAAACGGAGAAAGAGATGGATATGGAGGAAACATTACTTCTCCTTCTGTTGCACCGTCGTCGCCGGCGTTTTAAATTTTGGAAAACATGGGTGAGGGCTACAAAGGAGGAGAGGGCAAGGAGTTTCCGCCAATCTTCTCCGAGAACTGGCTGGCTGTTTTCAGTGTTTACATGTAGGTAGCTCCATAAAAAAGAATGCCAATTTTGTTTGAAAAAAGCAAGGCCTTAACAACTATTTCATGTTCACTTCTTACGACAGTTACAGTTGTGCCCTGTATATTGAAAAAGGTGACCTTAAATCGTTGTAATTTAAGGTTCAGTTTATAATAATTTGTCTTGTAACGCTCATAACATTTGAATCTTTCTATATTTTAAGGTGAAACATTTCGGAGTCCGGCATTCCAATTCAGGATTGGATCAAAGTGTCAAATATTGTTAATGAGACCTGCCAGGCATTGTACAGCACAATGAGAGAGCAGTATATGAAGGTAAGGAACTGGATTTTATTCTAAAAATAAAGGAAATATGTTTGTAAACACTAATCTAATACAATTAACAGAAATCTAAACAATAACATGGATAACATACACACTATGCCATATCAAAAACTCAAAGTAAGAAATATAAATGTAGCATGTACATATAATATTCACATTGACAATATTACATTGTTTTGTACACTTGGTTGTCAACTGTTAGTTGTGGACTCTAGAAAACAGGCTTGTGTGCTTGTAGGGGTCCACGCAAGTCATGTTGTGGATGAAGTTGCTGTTCATGAAATGGTTGTGGGTGGTGGTTAAACAGCGGTGTTGGTGTTGGGTTGATGGGGTGTATATTTTAGTTAAGTGTTCCCATTTGTGCCTGAAATATAATGTTATTAATGTGGAATTGAGCAATGTTTCTGGTGTGTGGATCTAGATTGGTCAATGACTGTGTGACATACCGACCAAATGCAGAAACTGCAATATTTTCAACTGACTGTCTTTGTGCTTTGTTTCTCTGACTAATTGACTGAGCCAACCCTTTTATCAACTGATATTCTTTAGCTTCTCTTTGATGTTTCAGGTGGGTAAGGTGGGTTGTTGGGTTGTTTAGTATTTGTAGTGGTTGATGTCCCTGTACTGCTTCTTCTTCATTTGCTTCAATTTCAAACAAAACTTTTTAATTGGGGTCTTTATTTTGGGCCATCGTATGGCGTACTGCACACATCCTCACTGGCAGTTGTATCAGTCAATGACTGTATTTATTAAAGAAAAGAGAATTATTAAAGAACAGAAAACATACATGTGTTTTTCTTTTTACAGGTCCCAACAACGACAGGTGAATAGATGGAAATTGCCAAGGTATTCAGGGAGAGATGGAACTACCCTTGTTACATTGGAGCAATTGATGGCAAGCACATTGCCATCCAACAGCCGACAAACAGTGGTTCAGAGTACTTCAACTACAAACATTTCTTTAGTGTTGTACTCTTAGCTCTTGTAAATGCAAATTACAAGTTCATATATGTTGATGTGGGGGCAACTGGTCGTGCAAGAGATGCTAGCATATTTGCCAACTCAGCATTAAAGAAAGCCTGAGGGAAAACTCTCTGAACATGCCACCAGCTGAAAAGATAGATGGGATATCCACCAGCAAATTAAACTACCAAAATGCATTCCCTCTTTCACTAACACTGACGAAACCATACCCACACAGAAACCTGGAACAACCGAAACTAATTTTTAATTATCGGTTACCCAGGGCTAGACGAGTAGTTGAGAATGCATTTGGCATTCTCTCCAATAGGTTCAGAGTGTTTTTGACAACAATAAATCTCAGGCCTGAAAAGGTGCAACGTGTCATTTGGGCTGCCTGTTGTCTACACAACTATATGGTGGAAAACAACAAACCTTCCTACATCAGCATTTCTGATCATGAAGACACTGCTAACCATACCCTGGCTGCTGGAGCATGGCAGAATGATCCGTCCCTTGACAGGACAGCAGCAAACAACTGATCGAAACCCGAAAAGGGAGGCAAAGTTACATAGGCAGCTCCTAACTAACTATTTTAATTCAGACTATGGAGCTGTGCCATGGCAACATGACATGGTCAGTCAGTGATGATAATGAGTAGACAGGACGAAGGTACTGTGAATTCAGTTGGGTCAGTTCAGTCTTACAGTCTCCTATGTTTCAAGTTGCCAAAAATCAGTTGCCTTTTTATCCTCCAGCAACTACAAAAGCTGATTAGACAGACGCTGTATGTTTCATATTGTGAATCTTTGTAACTGTAATTTTTTGGTGTAAACACATCACAATTTTGTGATTCATAAGTACATTATTGAGGAAATACTTACCATGTCCAACTTTGTTACTGTTGCCCGACCTGCACTGTAGGGAGCCAGAAATTGCAGTTTTTCCTAAAACCATTTGGAACATTTGGTTGGGTGTTTCCTGGCACTTCCGCGTGTTGGTGGTTTTCTGGCCTTGGTGTAGCTGTTCCGCAGCAATCTTATTTTTATTTTCACCCACTCCACTGAAAAGGATAAGTATGTACTGTAAAATGCACTTAATTTGTTATAAATACATCAGGTATTATATTGGAATAACTTAAAAGATTAATTACATATGGTAATTAGTCATATACACCCACAGCATGACACGCACACATTGAACTACTACTAACTACTTGTTAGTTACTAACTTGTTATTAACTAGTTACTTGTAACTTGTGCAATTTCATTGTACCTTGTGTGCAATGTCAATAAGGTCTATTCTATAGTACAGTGTGCTGGACATCTCAATTGCAAGCCACAACAGAATTGTGGTTAAAAAGTAAAATGGATGCCATCCAGGACTTAATCAATTTACCCATCCTTTGCAGACAAAAACACACACCTGTCTATGTACAAGTCTATCTTATTTTCAAAATTATGAGTGGTCTGGATAGGATTATTTATACCATGGTCAGATTTAATTGTAGTGCTAACTGATCGCAATTCTTTCGTACAGTTATATGAGATCGTATACAGGATGTTTCAAGCTCCCAGTTTATACACACTTGAAAATCCTTGATTTCTGCAGTCTGTACCTGTCTGGTCCATTTTTGCTGCCATCTCCCTGCATGCCTGCTCGCGCTTGTCCCTGGTTTTTAAGTCAGATGAGGTAACATCATATGAACAAGGGTATTCAGGCCACATTTCGACGAATTTTCTCTTCCAAAATGTATTAGTTTACAACTTAGTTGTTGCTGGCCATCTTGGAATGTGAGTGAATGTGAGCGAATCACGTGAGTGAATCATGTGAGTGGCGGACGTGTTTTGTAGCTTTCATGGCGCACAGACGGTGAATCTATTTTCATGCCTAAAAAGAATGTGTTACAGTAGTTAAGTCTACTAAAGATAAATGCATGGACAAGTTTTCTAAATCCTGCTGGGTCATTAATCTATTAATCCTCAATATGTTCTTTAAATGATTAAAAAATAAACTTCACAACTGTCTTACTGTGATGCTGAAGTTCAGGTTTAGTACACCAAGATTTCTGACTGATTTCTGTCTGAAACTGATTGCAAACTTTTTATCTTTCTGCTTTGACTCCAAAACTATTATTTCAGTTTTGTCTTCATTTAACTGAAAGAAGTTCTGGCACATTTAGTCTTCAATTTCATTTAATCAGAGTTTGAATTGGACTATTGTCTGCTGGTGAGATGCTTCTGTAGATTTGTGTTTCTTCAGCATAATAATGGTAACACATTTTATTGTTTTTCATAATTTGAACAAGTAGTGGCATGTAGATGCTAAACAAATATGGCCCCAAAACATAGCCTTGGGGAACTCCACGGGTAATTTTTGGTCACTCTGATTTATGGTTTGCTATAGACAAAGTACTCCCTGTCCTTTAAATAAAACTCTAACCACCTAATTGCCGTGCTATTGAGTTGTACACTGTTTTTCAGCTATTTTAGTAAGATGTTAAGGTCGACTGTCAAATGCAGCACTAAGATCTAATATTCAAGGACTGCAATGGTGGCGCTATCTGTGCTTAAGCTGATGTAATTTTAAACCTTAACTATAGAAGTCTCAGTGCTGTGGTCTGGTCTAAAACCGGACTGGTAGACAACAAAATGGTTATTCCATGTCAGGAAGTTGTGTAACTCTTGAAAGATTGCTAGTTATACAATATTACTAAAAAGAGGCAAAGCTTGCATAAATAGTTGGTACTGTTTTAATACTTTTGTTTGGACAGTCTTGTCAACAATTACTGCACTCTCAAAGAAAACACAGGAATGATCCGACAGAGCAACATCCACAACTACAACCTATTCAGACCCAAAGGAAAAGCTGAACTAAACATCACAAGGTAATATAAAAGAAAAAAAAATCTAGTTGAGGTTCTGTGCATGTAAAAAGCATGTTAAATCACATGCTTTTTCAGTTTAACTGAACTTATTTTTCAACAACAGGTATTATTATGCAGCACATGGAAGAAAAAGACCACAGGTGAGAAAGAAATGTTCCACTAACAGCAAGTTCCCTGCATGCATTAATTACTGCACTTGGCAGTACTGCCTGGCTTTAAGTTGGTGTGGTATTGTAGAGAATAAAAGCTTGGATTTCCTGCAGTGTAGTCGTTTTAGTTAAAATGTTTTTACTTTGTTGCAAGTTGGCTTCAAAAATACTAACGGGAAATACAATATGACTGAGAATTGCACAGTGGCTGGACAAGATCTCATTGTTTTTGTATGAAACAGTGTCCATTACTGCCTCAACAGCTGCTTGCATCTGTCTTTATGTGAATCTATTCATAGACCCACAAATCTGACCTGTGTTTTGACTTTTTCCACAGCTTTTAGAGTATTAAAGGAAAGTTTATTCATATACCACGCTTCATACATGGATCTAGCTCTCTTTGTTATTATTTAGTGATTGTCTTGGTGACCCAGTGGATTCTCCCTGCAAATGTTTCCTTTCATATTATATCCCTATCAACCTTGTTGTGCTACATTCTCACCAAATTAAGACATCCTGGATCTGGCCAACTGAATAGCTTTCCTTTCATCTATGTCCTATTTGCTGACTTTTCTGGAGAAAGTATTATTGATTCAGTCACATTATAAAGGAATGCATTTTTACACTTGAGGTGAAATTATTTCAGATTAGCTTACATCCTATGATGAAGCAAATACAAATATCAGTTATTGTGGTTGTCTCACAACAGTTACCATTATTAGCATTATTACCATTATTTTATGGTCAACATGTGTATTAATTTGAAAGAGGAAAGAGATGGTTGAAGAAGCTGGAGAGGAATTTCATGTTTTAGCTTAATTACCTTGCTCTTAATTAATGTCTAGCTCCGACCATAAGGCTCCTAAACTGATGTCATTCTGACCGTTCTTCCATCAGGCAAATGTTTAGGCTGAGACCTCGATCTTGTTGTCGTAGCTGAAGAACAGGCCTCAGATTGATGCACGTGACTAAAGTCTTTAAATAAAGCTGCCTGTAATGTATGATCTCAGAGACTTAACGGGAGTTTCAATGATTTATTGTGAAATAGTGGGACAGACTGAAATCGGTGTTGAGAAACCAGACAGGAGGGGAGTCGGAAGATCCAGGGAGCAGGCAAGAGACAGAGTCGAGGAAACAGGCAGGAGTCAGCAACGGGAGATCAATCCAATAAAGTCTACAGAGGAGTAGGTGAGTCGGAGCCAGGGAAGGGGAAACAAGAAAAGGCGCTGCGGACAGGAAAAGGCTTGTGGTGTAGATAATGTCCGACAAAGGAATGACCGGTGAGCTGAGTCCTATATGGGTTCAAGGAATGAGGAACAGGTGCAGGTGATCAGGCATGATGAGTCTGGTGGCAGGTGAAGGTAATGGGGCTGATTAGCTCCGTAGCTGGGGTTTGATAGAACCAAAGCATGACACTGCCCCTATCTGACTAGAGCATATTAGACTTCTGTGTGACAACAGATCTCTGGAGGGATTCTCCCCGGGTTATAACCTTGTATTATGTCTGTACGTCTTAATGTGTTGTCTCCTTCATGTTTTAATGTTTAATGTATGTTCAACTTCTTTTATTCTTCATTATTAAATTTATATTCTTCTCA
>JBAMHX010029853.1:0-13169 GCA_037177515.1 Pseudomugil tenellus
GACACCCTCTCTGCCTTTAAAATAAAACTTAAAACCTTCCTTTTCAACAAATCATACAGTTAGGGATAGTCTAGCCGAACATCCCATGATGCACTGAGGACTTTCTCTGCTTATTTTCTCTGCTGCTTATTTTCCATGTATTGGACAGTACTGGCATAATTAACCTATTTCTCTTTTTTTCTGCAGGTCCTATTTCTTATTTCTCCTTTCTTGCAGGTCTTCCTGGATAGAAGCTGCAATGTATATTAATCTGTCTTTCCTGTCCTCTCCAACCCCAGCGAGTCGAAGCAGATGACTGCCTTACCAGAGAAGGTTTCTGCTGGAGGTTTTTCCTTCCTCTTAAAAGGGAGTTTTCCTTCCCACTGTCGCCGCATGCTTGCTCAGGATGGGAGATTAGATTGAAGTCAAGATTCGATGCAATCTTGCCGGTTCCCTATATAAGGCTATTTTTATGAATTGGGTGATCTCCGTGAAGCGCCTTGAAACTACATTGTCGTGAAATGGTGCTATACAAATAAAGTTGAATTAAACTGAATTGAAGCTGCTGTGTGTGAAACTGAGGGCCATATCATTCATGATAAGATTTGCTAATACTGATATATAATTTATGTTGCACTACAAGCTACAGTACATAAGATTTCTGAGTTAAACCATTAACTATAGAAAACAGATACAATTAGAAAGCTCATGTTTTTTTTGTACCTTCTGTGTGACTCTAAACGTACTGTAACAACATATAAAACTGGCAGTTTTAAGATTCATGTCTCTCCCTTATTTCACTCTAGCTTCTTTTTCTATCATGTCTTTTTTTTCATCTGTTGATGGAGGTAGAAGCCTCTGGTAACCTTCAAGTCCAATAGCGGCCGTGTAAAAAAAAAAAAAAAAAAAAAAAAAAACTGCTACAAAATTATCAAAAATTGGTACTTAACTTTTTTTTCTATAAATCACTGTAACCTTTTCAGACCTACTCAAAATGACCAAACATTCAATACCTTTTTATAGACTTTTAACCCTTAAATACATGTTTCATTATTTCAATAAATAATTATTGACAAAACAAAAACAATACATTAAATATTATTTGAGAATATCCTCTTGTTGGACAGACTGACATCGTAGATTTGCTCCTAGAAAATACTGCGTGACACTATCATGTCAATGTTGACTAAATGTCTGAGTAAAGTTTCCAGCATCTTGTTGAATCTTTAAAGGTAGAATTAATAATTTAAGCCAGTCCTGAAGTCTAAAGTGGGTCCAGCCTATCAGCATGGTGTAATTAGTAAAGTAGTTTCAGATAATTATGAGATCAATTAAACATATGAAGCACATATTCAAGCTTAAAAAGAAATTTCAAATTGTGTGTTAAGCTCTGAAAAGATCTAAGTTTTACATTAGTACACAGGAAAAACTTTAAATGTTTTTTCTCTGACTAAAAATACAGCCGATTATTTGGACTGATCTCATATGAAACAAGGCGAAACAAAAGCGTATTTCCTGCTCTTTCTAACTATTTTTTTTTAAAGGATCCGTATCCCATTTAAAGTAAAACTCCAACATTGCGTCAAGGTGGGCGTCTGCTGTACATTTTCCCCACGGGTTGACAAAATCACCAGAATGGCATTCCTTTGGTAACGCACCACAGAACTCCGACAGAGACGTAAAACTACACACGTGAATACTTGGTTGCACCATGCAGGACTTTTTGTAGAAGTGACACCTTCAGAGACACAGTTCTGACATCAATCTGAGTAAGACGGAACTATAACTGGGCGCAGTGAATTGACTTCCGTGTGGACATTTTTCTGATCTCAGATCTTGAGAGAAAAGCGAAGCTGTACAGTAAGTGTTTATTATTATTTACCAATTATTTATGAAGTAAGCAGGTTTACGTCTGTATTGCAGTACAACAGTAAAATATAATTGTATAGTGAAGGACAAGAACATGCTAAAGTTACCGTAGTTGTATATAAAGAGCTTATATAAGTCACAGTATCTTATGATGTGTTAGATGTGCTTGTTTAACTGATAATTCAACTTACAGTTATAAGTGTGTGTGATGTGTGCTATGATACAGGAAACAATCATATTGTCCAGAAAATTGTCACACAATAATAGATATTACAATATTTGTATATGAGTACTGCTTTTACTGTATTTAGAAAATATGAACAAACCTTGTTTATAAAGCCAGCAGCACAGAAGTTGTGCATGCAATAAAGAAAAAGCCCATGTAACATACACGGGCACAGGTAAAGGTGGCAGAGGTGGGTATTAAAGGAGGATTCATCACAGGCTTCATCTTTAGTGTGTTGTGGTTTATCGTTTTGTGCCAAACCTCATCAAAGAATAATCAATAATAAACAAACAAAAAAACCCCTCTCACTACTGCAAAATTCCTTTTCATTTTCCTCCAAAACAGTCCAACAAAGGACCAGAAATGCGACCTCAAACTGTGTTATGCAATGAGGAAGCTTTATTTCAGCCCCGCAGAGGTCACTGTGCATGATCTTATCATAGAATTATAGAAAAAATGAGCATGTAGTCCACTAATTAAGACTTTTTCTGTGAAAAGATTAGAATTAAAACTGATTAAATTTAATCATTTTTGATTTTTTAAGCACTTTTTATTGACTTTTTAAACTGCTCCTCGGTGACAGGGTCTGGGCAGGTTTAGGGTCCATTACAGGACCAATACAGAGACACGGATAACCACTCGAGAATTAAGAAACATCTGTCATCCTAACATGCCTGTTTTTAGACTCCCAGATGAATCTTGAGTATCTAAAATTTTGCTATTGACACATTTAAGATAATCTTTATATTTAGAGTGTTGATAAATTACGTTCAGACATAGGCGGTAAATGTCCATATAAGACTGTCATCCTGGAAACCAGATATGATGTATCATTGTGCGACAGTGACTACAATGACAACAACAAAATATATTAGATCAGAATAAAATTAACCTGAATTTACACACATCACCATCCACCCCGTCACATGTGAGAAACATCTGGGTTTCTTTTGGGTCAGTTATTGTCGCTGCATACCGGCTTCCTTTTCAAGTCCCTGAAATCTTTTTAATCTTGATTTAATTTGTTAAACAGCTGTATACAACCAGCTCCTGGTATCCCTGCCACATGCACAGACTTGCCTTTTTGGAACGCTGCCAAGAAGTCCCTGCTTGTGCTTCCTGACAGAGATCCAAATAAACAGCCTGCTCCTAGACCATTTCTGCTTGTTTTTATATTTAATTTCTTCTCTTTTATTAAGATGCTGGTATTTAAACTCATTGCTGTAGTTCTGAGCTTCCTGCACGGTATCATCCACCACTGACAGGAGGTTTAACTCAACCGCTACAGAGTTCATGGCGCCGGTTGTTTAGTTCTGTTCACCTGGGTTTCTTTTGGGTTGCTTGTTGTCCCTGCATCACAGATTCCTTTTCTAGTCCCTGAAATCTTTTAAATTTTTTTCTTCTGTGTTTACGTTTTGAAGGAAATGGCATCATTGCTTCGCGCGGTAGCACCCGCCCTCACATCTCCGCCTCCCTCCTCCCAGGATAATGTCCGCACATTAACCTGCATGTCTGAACAGGATTTGTGTACCCGGTAATTAAGCGGACATTGTACTAAGTCTTCAAGTGGGTGAAGTCCGTGTAGATTGGAAGTCCGGACTGTACGTTTCAGACATGAGGGACAAAAAGTCAATATGCGCGTAATGTCCGGGTATCAGAGCAAGTTTGAAAGGGGCTAGTGAGAGAGAAAAGGACAGCCTACCTATTACTGGTGATGGAGATAATGTTGCCGTCTCACCGTCTCTAATTTACATATCATATTGGAGCTCTGTTTGCATCCATTAACTCCACACTTACATGAGAATGTGTGACGCTGTGTTCGCGTATCATACTGATAATTATTTTTTTTTTTCATTTACAGGCAAAATGCAGACAACATCAGCAACAATTGTTGCTACATCCAGCAACTCAACCTTCCTGGACTCACCATTTCGTTATGTGCTATTCCCAGTTGTCTATAGCATCATCTTTACTCTGGGCTTCTTCGCAAACATCTACATACTATATATCCTGCGGTGCCTTGGTCAAACGAGTACAATTAGAGAAATACGCATTTACATGATCAACCTGACTATTGCTGATCTCCTTTTTGTCTGTGCCCTTCCATTTTGGATTGGTTATTATATTCGTCATGGTGACTGGGTCTATGGAGAGATCATGTGCAAACTGACTGGCTCCTTGTTTTTCATCAACACCTATGGAACCGTTCTCTTCCTTGGAGCCATCAGCCTTAGTCGTTACTGGGCAGTCACAAAGCCACTGGATGCAGCCTCCTCAGATCACAAGCGTCGTGGGATCATTGTGTGCGTTGCTGTCTGGTTGTTCACAGTATCTGCAACCATTCCAAACTGGACAACAGATGCGAGCCACATGGACTCAAACAACGTAACTCGATGTTTTGAGGGCTACCACAACGAATCAGATTCTGAGAAGATAACAGTGGCCAGCCTTCATTTCTTAATTATTGGAATTTTTTTTGTTGTGTTTTCCGTCGTGTTGGTTTGCAATTTCCTTATTGCTCGATCTTTATTTCTTCAAAAAGCTCCTCAGTCTGAATTGCGATCTGAGACAGTTGCATCGAAAAAGTCAGGAACCATGTCGTTCCCAGGTAGAAGGTTTGGAGGAGTGAAGCGGAGGGCTCTGCAGATGCTCTTTGCGGTGGTGGGAGTTTTCATTCTATGTTTCTTGCCACACCATATAGTTCAAGGCCCCTGGTCACTGGCCGTGCTGGATATCACAAAGGGTTGGGGTCACCTAAGCTGGAGCAAAAGGACTAAGCAAGCATTAAATGATGCACATCAGGTCACCTTGGTTCTTATGGGTCTCAGTTGCATTTTGGATCCTGCAGTTTATTACTTTTCCACAAGGAAGTTTAGGAAATTCATTGTGGCCCACATTAAAAAGTTCACAAAGAGAGAGGGATGCTTCTCTACCATTGACACACAAGTTTCTATCGAAAGCAGAGATCAGAGCCAGAAACTTTAGAGCATTCACCAACAGTCCAAATAGGAATAAGTCAGTGTCATGTAATATGTAAAAAGGGAGGTATAGAATTTTACTTCAGCGATGTTTCAAGCCACTTTTAATGATTATATGCCAATATTCTATTCCATCTTAGGCTTGATGAGCAGTACAGAACTGGAGGTAGAAGAGATAAAAAGGCTGGGGTTCTCTTTGGGATTAGATTGATATAATCAGGAATAGATACATTAGAGGGACAAGAAACATTACATGTTTCAGTGAGGCCTTAGAATGAGATGCTTTGCGCCTGTATACGGTAAAGATAGTGGAATATATCAGTAAGAATTTAATGAGGTTGGAGCAACAAAGCATGATGAGAGTAAGACCAAAGGAGGACATTTCTGGATGTAGAGAAAGAGAACATGAAGTTAGTTTGCTTTGTTCTACTAGAAAGCCAAATTAGAAGTGCAACTGAATACATGTAACCATCTTTGCTTCTTTAAATACTTTCTACTAACTTTTTAACTTTTTCCATCTATTCATTGTCTTTACTGTTTATTCCACTACAGGTCATGGAGGGGCTGGGGGGTCTCAAGCTTATTTTCTCTGCTTCCTGTTGAGAGACAGGTCTGGACAGGTTGAGAGTTTATCTTAGGACCAGTGAAGAGACACAGATAACCAGTCATGCTTACACCTAGAGAGAATTTAGAAACATCATAATCCAGTCATCCTAATGTGCCTGTTTTTAGACTGTCAGAGGAAACTTGAGATCCTTACTTGCTCCTGAAAATTTTGCTAGTAACACATAAAGTAATCTGTATCTTTGGAGCTTTGTATTGTTTTTCAATTGTTTTTTTAGTTACATATCAGCTCATTCAGCTGCATTTTGTTCAAAGAGGCAGAAGAACAAAAATGAGACCATTTACGCTAAAGTAATTATGGAGACAATAGATAAATAATACATCATTGTAATTATTTATTGTAATCTGCCAGTTGGGAGGTGATCCACTGTGGCATATCAGAGGAGAAGGGCTGAAAAGCAAATGGAATATGGGTGCAATGTTGGCATCTTCCAACTCAGTCTCCTTTAAGCTTTTGAAATGCAAACTATAGATTATCAACCGTACATGCTAACTTACAGTAATTTTACTACTAAAGATAAGCCCTTATATGCATGCTATCCTTATTTTTAATATCTCTCCACTGAGTTAAGGGATTTAACTATTCAGTTTAAAACAGACCTTAAAACTTCTGCTACACGTTGAAGAAACATATGTTTTATTGGACTTGACCCTATCCTCACTACAAAAGACTCAAAGAAGAAGCAGAAACTTTCTAAAATGCACAACCTTAAAAGTCATGTAGCACAGGTCATCTGGAACAAGGAATAAGTAGAACACTAAAGCAGACTTTATCTCCTAAAAGATCTTTTTAAGGTCATGTTCACAAGACCTCAAACAATATCTTAAAATGGAAGTTATGGAGCAGTAGTCGGCATTGTGCAACATTTAGCTCTTTCTGTGTGTAAGTAAAAAGCAGAAGGATTGCAAGCAAATGTCTTTGGAAAACTGTCTTCGTTGACAACTAATGAAGCAGTCATACATGTTGTTTAAATCAGAGAACTGGGGTTTAGAACAAAATATAATTAGTCAATCAGGAACATATTTTTGGTTTTACACAGATTTCTTATCAATAGAATAAATGACAAAGTGTCAAAGTCATCTCATGACCTCTGGTCACTTTTTCTTTCTGGCAAAGTTATCAAATCACATTTGTACAGAACGTTAAAGCAAAAATTTACCAAAATGTCTATCAGAAGAAAAAAGAAAAACGACAACACGCATACAAAAGCAAAAATGTGACAAAAAAGCCCAAACACCCCCCCCCCCCGCCCCAAAAAATACCCCAAAAACAAGCACGCATAAAAATAATTTTTAAAAATCAAAAAATTGCTAAAATGCTTTGAGAAAATATATTTATGGTCTTTAAGTGAAGGAAGGCTGTTGAAAACTACAGAAAGCTGTTGAAAACTACAGAAAGCACGATTCTCCTCTGTCACTGCTACAATCAGTAGCAGCTGATTAGTGGGTCTAATGCATCGAGTGGTGTTGTATGGACAGAAGAACTCAACAATGTAAAGGGAAGTTTTATAGTTTTAACAACATAAAAGAATCTTAACCCTTTAACTTCCCAGTCAACCATTTGGTAGATGTAAATTTCCTGTGATTATGATGAGTTTCTTGAAAAAATTGTGGAAATAAACCTGTCTATGCCATCTCTTCCACTGTGTTTTAGTATCTAAAACCCAAACAAAGTGTTTGTTCTAATGGCACTGTCTCACATTTCCACCAGTTCACTGTCGTTATCTTGTTACTAACTTACATCTCAACCTTTTGCCAAAACATATTTATTCTGATTGTTTTTGTCCAAAACAAACAGAAAAATGCACAGAAAGATTATTTTTGGGCCTTTTTTCAATGTGGAAGTTAAAGGGTTAAACTTATTGTGATTTTTTTTTTATTGGAAGTTGGTGCAGAAACACTGAGGTAACCAATTTAAAGAATTTCAGGGAGTGAAACTACTTAATTTAGGCAACTCTTAACCAAAAGAAACTATATTTAACTATATTTATATTCTGTATTGTGACACCATAAGCAGAAGTTTCCTCTCTGGCATTCACTGTCACATTTCAACACATCTTGCAGCAAAGCCTCCAATGATTCACTGCAACACAGTAAAACAGTTCTTATTATCCATGTCTGTGGCACATGCTGTGAAATACTTTCTTTACTTTGAGCTTCTTTGTTGTTGTAAAAGGAAATGCATTTAATGGAGTGACTTTGTTATATGATACTGGAGTGGTGCCATTTCTCTTTTATCATGTTAATTTAATAAAGCATGTAAAAGCAGTCTCTTTTGCAATTATTAAATAATGTTTTGTCTTTTTTTGCAAATCAGCTAGAAAACAGCAGAGAGACAGTTCTTTTCTGATTGAAGACGATAATGGAAACATTTCACATATAACTTGCACAGCTCAACATATGCATTTTTTTGCCCATTTAAAAGAATAAGATATGAAAGTAGATTTGATCTGTCATTTTTATGCACTTCAGCAAAAACAAAACTCTCGAAACGTGCAGCTCAACATGCAAACATAGAAACATCTAACCTTTGTCTGCTACTTAACTTTCAGGTCTCTTTCTTTTTATTGCACATCTGTACCTTCACTAAGATCATCATTTATGACAGACTTGAGTACAGATTTCCTTCAGTAATATAGTTCAGATCGGTGTAAGCTTGTATAACTAATGTACACATCTCCATCACTGTCAGCCTGCCGTAAATCTCCCCTGGCAAACAGAAAATCATGATTACATGATTACCTCAGACAGATAATAGTATGATGTTAAAGCCTAACACTGAACATGAAATGACTAAAGACGTGAGATTCCTTCCTTTCGTACCTTCCTTTATGAAAACTTTGTGACTTGCACCATGTGCAGAAGCTAAACACGGAGACCTATCACTCATACCAAAATGAAAATCAAAATGTATCTTAAAATGGAACATATTATGGAGGTTTTGTGTCTATACATCCATCCATTTTCTGCTGCGGCTTATCTGTGGTCAGGTCGCTGGGGGAGCAGCCTAAGAACGAAAGCATAGATCTCCCTCTCCCCAGCCATGTTTACTAGCTCATTAAATCTGGTACACAGATTACACTGACAAACAAGGCAGATCTAAGCCAATAATTTAGCTGCTTTGGTGCTTTATTTAGCTATTTTTAGACTTCTTTACCAAGACTATTTTGAGAAAAAGCAACTATCAACTAGCAACTATGGAGTAGTGGATGTCTTGAGTTGTGTGGTTGCATTTCAAGTGATGTATGCAAGTGTTGCGCGCGCAATCCCGGTCCTAAACAGATTTGTTTTGCTGCTTGACTAACGCAAAAGCACGCAACTTTGAGAAAGTTTTGTAGCCTGAAAAATTTCATTTTCCTGTTCTGTGGGGTGTATAAACAGGAGTAAAGACAATCCACATCTTGGTTTTTACTCCATACCAGGTGGCAAGCATTCATTAAAAAAGTTAGACGATGTTATGGCTACATATGCCATCAGCCGGGATAACTGGAAGGAAGCCAAAATAAACAATATGGGAAGCATAAACAATTTATGGAAGCATAGCTGTCAACCAAAATAGAAAAAATCTGCACCTTATCCCATTATAACGTGATAGCTTATTGAAAAAAATGAAACTTATCACGTTATGTGATACTTTTGTTATAAAAACGTGAGCTCTAGGCTTACATAATAACTATACACCATGAAAAGGCGTATTATCTTATTAATGAGGAGACTGTGCTGCAGTGGGTCAGAAAGATGTCTAAATGAGATCAAATGCAATTCACAGGAGACAGTGGGGATTTCGGTAAAGTTAGAAATAGATCCACTGATTTTCTGCTTCTATAAAACAGATCACATCAAGGGTAGTGTAATGAAACATTTACAACAGATGAGGGAGAGGATGTTTATATACTTTGCAGAGTGAGAGTGGTGGTTTTTGCAGTTCACACAGATATTCCATTCTGATCAAAATGACTGTTTACAAAACTGGATAGAGAAAGACAAAAAAAACACACATTCAATTTTCTCTCTTATAAGTCTCTACTGCTCTCAAGTGGTAAAAAACATCATTACACATCCTCATGTTCCTCATCTATTGGGATGCAACAACGGGAGGATTTTCAATCTCCTGACAGAAATTAATGTTATTGAGATTTAATATAAATAGTGTAATAAGAACAAAATAAATTTAAGGAAACTAAAGTTATAGCTTTTAATTGCTTGGCATCTATTAAGCTCACATAAGACACACATTACGTTGGGAAAACTACTTTTCTCTTGCCATTTTGTTTAGCATCGGTTTCACATATCTGACATCCTAAAAACACTTGCTGCTAATGTTTTGTTGTTGTTTAGAAAAAAATCATTCATCCTTTTCTCCCCTCACCTTCAAAGCAACCTTCACTTCCCATTGGATTCAAACTTTTGACTGGTAGTGTATCTTCCATCACTTTCTCTGCTACCAAGAGGACAGTAAATTTACACTTTAAGCTGGATACAAGATTCTCAATCTGCTTAAAGCATGGCATACAGTGGAATAAAAGTTACTAATCAAATTAAAATCAAAACTCTTTTCTAAAATGTTTTTAACTTTTAAAATGCATCACCATGGTGATGTGGTGGTTAGCACTGCAGCCTCCCAGTAAAGAGGGTCTGTGGTTCAAGCTTTGATTAAGGGGATGCAAAGTTGCATGTTTTCCCTGCGTATGTGTGGGTTCTCTCCCGATACTTGGGCTTCCTCTCATCGTTCAGAGACATACCTGTTACGTTAATTGATTGCACACAATTCTGGATTAGCTATTGTAGAAAATGAATACATGAATTCTTTTCATGCTTCTTTTTTCATGATCGGCAGCTATGAATCTGAGCGAGTGGCCATAACTTGTGGAGTACCTGAGGTGTCAGTCCTTAGACTTCTTCTGTTTAACTTATATACAATTATACGGTTATGCAGCCGATACACAACTTTATGTGTCTTTGTCACTAGATGACTGAAGTCCAATAGTTCTATTGTTTGAAGCAAATCAATACTCCAATTAAATGAAGATAAAACTGAGATAATACTGTTACATAGAGACTCGGTCTCTTAAAACTACCAATCAAGTCTGTCACCTAGGAGTGCTGAGACTCAGATCCGAATTTCAGCAGCCACATCAAAGCTGTAAGAAGCTTTTTACCAACAGAAACATCAACAGTATTAAGAGTCTAGTTTCCCAGTTAGAGAATCTTTCTGACTGGAGAAACTTCCTATTATTTTCTCTGCTGCTTATTTTCCATGTATTGGGCAGTACTGGCATCATTAACCTATTTGTCTTTTTCTGCAGGTCTTATTTCTCATGTCTTCCTTTATCTGCAGGTCTTCCTGGATGACAGCTGCAATGTATATTAATGTCTTTCCTGTCCTGTCTGACCCCAGCGGGTCGAGGCAGATGGCTGCCTTACCTGAGCCGGGTTCTGCTGGAGGTTTTGCCTCCCTATTAAAAGGGACTTTTCCTTCCCACTGTTGCCTCATGCTTACTCAGAATGGAAGATTGGATCGAAGTCAAGATTCGATGCAACCTTACTGGTTCCCTATATAAGGCTATTTTTACGAATTGACCCATCTCTGTGAAGCTTTTTGAGATGACACTGTCGTGAAATGGCGCTATACAAATAAAGTTGAATTGACTTGAATTGAATTGAAACTCATCCGTGCATTCATCTCCAGTAGACTGAGATTATTGTAATGGTCTTTTAACAGGACTTACTAAAAAGAGCATAACACATCTGCAGCTCATCGAGAAGCTGCTGCTAGAGTTTAACTGGGAATAAGAGATCTGCACACATTACACCAGTTGTGAAATCTTTACACTAGTTTCCAGCCAGTTACAGGATAAATTTTAAAACCCTGCTGATTGTTTTTAAATCCCAAAACAGTTTAGGTCCAGAATACATCTGTAACATGTTCAGAGAATAAAAACCAAGAAGAGCTCTTAGATCCAAAGACTCAGGTCAACTAGTCCAGACTAAATATGGAGAAGCAGCATTTAGCTGTATTGCTGCAAACAAGTGGAGCAAACTGCCAGTAGAGATTACATTTTCACCAAATGTAGAAACTTTAAAATCCAGGTTAAAAGCTTTTCTTATCTCATGTCCCTATGATTATATGATTATAATGTATGATTTAATTATGATTTTTGCTATGTTTGTATTTTTCTTTTCAACTTTTGCAATGCTTTTGACTTTTTTATATAAAGTTGTCTTGTACAGTAAAGGTGCTGTACAAATGAACTTGCCTTGCCTCCAAGTAACACAAAGTGCGTTACATTTTAAAAACAGTTTATACATATAAAACATTTTTAGTAGACCAGTAACTTTAAAACACACCTCATTATAGTTTCTCAATAGATCATGGTAAAACATGTAAGACGAGAATAAAAAAAAAAAGAAAATTTTCAAATTGTGTGTTAAACTCTGAAGAGATGCAAGTCTTATACACAGAAAAAATTTTAACCATGTTTTATCTATGTCCTAAAGCGGATATGCCAGGCTGATTACATCTCAAACAAGGCGAAACAAAAGCGCATTTCCTGCTCATTTCTTGCTCAGTATAATCTTTTCATACATCCGTATCTCATTTACTGGGAAACAAAGTTTACAGTAAAACTCCAACATCAAGGCGGGCGTCTGCTGTACATTTTGCCCACGGGTTGACATAATAATGCGCACCACAGAACACTGACAGACACGTAAAACTACACACGTGAATATTTAGTTGCACCATGCAGGACGGTTTTGTACCGAGGTAAAGTTAGTTTGATGTTTGATATTCAACAGATATTCGGACACCCAGTTCCCGTGCATACACCGACACTTCCCACTGTCTGTCCCCAGCCTGCACTATCAACGTGTGGGGAAGTCACGTTAGAGGCACCGCTCTGAATCCGGTAGTTTTGATTTAGGGACCGTAAACAAATTACTACTCTTGTGAATTGCGTATGATAAAATGTTCAATAGCTCTCAGGTTATGTGGCTTTTACAACCCAATCCACTTTATATTAATAGTACTATTCTAGAACTAAAATGCACTGCTCTTATTTTCCAGGTTTATCTCTTATTGGATTTTTAATTCATTTTATACATTAAAAATCAAGGTTTTTGCTCAATAGCTCACAGCTCTTGTGACCAATTCAATTTAATCCACTTTATATTAGTAGAAATAGCCTAGTACTAAAATGCACAGCTCTTATATTCCAGATTTATCTCTTATTTGATTTTTAATTAAGTTTTTACTTTAATTATCAAAGTTTTTGCTCAATAGCTCTCAGAAATTATTTTCCAAGTTATTTCTCATTTGATTAGGGCTGTGTATTATTGAACAGCCTTTATTTTCTGCATTTATATCTTCTACTGTGATCAGCTTTTCAATATTTTAAATTTCAATAGCTTTTTAGACACATGACCTACACACCTCATGTCACTGCCAGGTTACTCAGTCAGCTTCTTTGGAGGTTATATTTCTTCACATTTTC
>JBAMHX010029854.1:0-13157 GCA_037177515.1 Pseudomugil tenellus
ATATATATATATATACACACATTAAAACATTGTCAAGCAAATAAAATAGCCTTTTGTACTTTTTAGATTATGTACTTAGTTTTGATGTAGCAGAGCAAGGCAAATACCTGTTCAGCGTGTGAAATTGCTTTGTCACACTTTCAAATAGAGACATAAGATAGAAAATTGAGCTGTTGAGCTGCTTGGGAGGAGACAGTTTTAAAAAATAGTTGTATTTGAACAAAGTTTCAAAAACATGTAGGACTGCATTTTTCTGCCATCTTATATGTGCCTGTGGCAAATAAACATCTTGAAAAAAAGACTTGACAGATGTCACACCCCGTATATTATGAAGGAAATATATAAGATTCGTCAAGTAGTGGAGTCAGACTAGTCCTCGGAACAGCGAGTTCGTTTTTAACGTACATGTGAATTTGACTGTTGTGATGGTAAGTACATTTTTGAGTCTATGGACTAAACTTATTATGTTTTTTTAAATATTTCAACTAAATGTCATGACTGACTGTGTGATATGTAATCATAGTGTCTTTCATACAACACAGAACATCTTTGCAGTGAAACTGAAACAGTGTTACTTATAATTAAGACATAATGCAACAACACAATATAATTATTTTGCCTTTTCAACAGGGAACCTTTGTTCAATATTATGATTTATGCTTTTTCTTTGTGTGATGAAACACAAGCAGTCAGTTCAAGCAAACTGAAAACCACTTGACATTCAACTAACATGCAAGATCATTTTGAGGAAATATATGCTATTAGATTTTTGAAGCACTGAATGCATGCCTATATACTATATTATTGGCATAGTGAAACTGTTTCATTATAATCTGCGTTAGTGTAAGCATCTACCATGCATATCGTTTTCAGATTGCACACTAAGATTCACAGTTGAGGCTTATATGTATATTGAGAAACAATTCATTAGACCTTTACTTCCTCACTCAGGATGGTATAAGACAGAGCTTCTAAGTTTGTTTCAACAAGTGCTAGTGTCGTGCAGGTTATCAACTATTCCTTTTGAGTCAAATTACATCCAACAGCCTATGAAGTTATGCAAAATTACTCATTATATTGATTTAGGTGTGTTGCAGCAGGGAAACAGAAATTCTGAAGTACTGTGGCCCATCTAACACCTAATTGACTAGCCTTGCCACAGAGGAAAGTACAAAAAAAGGGAAGTAACACAATGTGAACAGCTTATCTGAATGATGTCATTTTTTATGTGCTGTGATAGTATCATGTTAAAGCAGCTGGTTACCCTCTGCATAACGATTGCTGCTTTTACTAAAGTTTATTCAGAATTTAAATTTGGGTTATGGGATTACTGATGTTCTAATGTATTACTCTGTGTAGACTGATGTATCATTACAAACTTAAAATAAATATATTTCCATAAAATAGACATATCACGCTTAGGATGAAGTGATTGGGTGAATAAAATAAGATGTGTGATACTTTGGGGAAGGGCTCCCCTATAAATATAAATATATAGGGGATCCCTTCTCTCTCCCCAGGCACATCTGGCAGCTCACTGGGAGGGATCCCAAGGTGTTTGCAGGCCAGCTGAGAGAGCTAATCTCTCCAGCCTGTCTTGGGTCTCCCCCAGGGTTTCTTCTTACAGAGACGTGCCTGGAACACCTCACCAGGGAGGTGTCTATGAGGCATCCTAACCAGAAGCCAGCTCATTTTGCTCATTTCGATGTGGAGGAGCAGCGGTTCTACTCTGAGTCCCTCCCGGATGACCAAGCTTCTTAAACTGTATCTAAGTTAGAGCTTGGCCACCCTGTGAAGAAAACTGATTTCCGCCACCTGCATTCGCAATGTCTTTCTTCTGGTCACTACTCATAGCTCATGATCATAGGTGAGGGTGAGAGCAAAGATTCACTGCTACAACAAGAGCTTCGCCTTCTAGCTTAGCTCCTCCTCCATCATGACATACCAGTGTAGACTCTGCATCACTGCAGATGCCGCAGTGATCCGCATGTCAATCTCACATTCAATCCTTCCCTTGCTCATTAACAATGGTTGGAGCAGGACCTCGTTCCCGACCTGATGAGGGCACTCACCCCTTTTCCGGTGCTGATTTCTCATCCCGGTCGCTTCACACTCAGCTCTTACGGCCTCAGCGCCGGCTGTTCGCCTCGACAATAGAGGTACAGAACATAGCTTACTCAGACTCAATATTTCTTGCCTTTCTCTGACATGGTTGAAGCTCTGCCGGAGGCGGGAGTTGAAACTCTCTCTGACAGGGGACTCAGCCAGACATTCCCAGCAGATCCTTAAAACACATTTGTCGTGTTTTAGGTTATAAGAGTAATAATATTAATCTTGATGTAGTGTCTGATAATATGAAGGTTAATTAGTTAATTTGATGGTGTTTAAACCGTCACCTCAAGGCACCACTTTTGTTTAGCTAAATCTGTATATATACACATCTTTACGGCCAAAATGGGATCACCATGTTAGACACTTTTATTTAAATTAAGTAAAAATATCAATCTCAAATGAATCTGATCGGAGTGAGATCTTTGCAGAAAGAGAAGAGTTTCTCGTAAAGATAGACCATTACAAATTTTTAATTACTAAACACACTTTATTAAAACTACATTGCTTATTGTCCAGTTAAATCAAAATGAAGATAAACAGATCAGTCAAGAAACACACAATGCGAAAACTGGAGAGAGAGAGAGAAAGAGAGAGAGAGAGAGAGAGAGAGAGAGAGAGAGAGAGAGAATTTTTTTAATTTTAAAACAGACCTTTATTTCCATCTGATACCATTTACACTAAAGGTGCAATCAATAAATTAAATAGAGAAATACTAAGGCACTCAGAAAAACAAAAAAAACAAAAACTCAAAAGAAAATTACATACATACACCTACACACATGTGTATACATAAATGCATGTGTATACACACACTCATGTGCATGCCTATAGACATACACACCAGCTTCAAAAGTTCAGAACCAAATTATTTTCTCTGACTGAACACAACACATCTTTAACCCCCCAAATGTTCACAAAACCTACTGTGTTTCTCGTCAGCCTGTAAAAACCAAACTCCACCCTGAGCCGAGCTGCCAGCATCCCAGTCAACATAAAAACCACGTCCTCTCACCCGGTTCTTCCTTGTTTTCCATATTGCCAGTTTGGCCATTCCTGAAAGGAAATTCACCAGTGTATGTGTGGATTCAGTTTTAGCCGAGTAGCGAGGACCAAAAATGAATAAGGCCAGAGAGAACTGCTCCCCAAAACCCTGAAACCATGACTGTAGCAGGCTGAAAAGTCTGACCAGCCTGGAGCACTCAAGAAAAAGATGCTGTAAATTTTCCGTCTGTGAGCAGATCGTAACAAAAAGGGACAGCCGTCCCCTGTGCCAGGATTGAGGCGTGCCAGATACCTGTTTGTAGCTATGGCCCCATGTACGATCCTCCACTGGAGGTCACCCGTCCGTTTGTCAACTGGGGGTTTGTACTGAGACCGCCAACAGCCCCCCGGGGACGACCCGCTACCAAAAAACTCAGCCCACCTCGACACCTTCACCTCCGCCAGGGAGCGTAAGTTTGCAACCTTCACACTAACATAATAGGCTGCCTTCTACCCTAAAGTCTCAAAATCTCCCACTTCAGGAGTTTTTAGAGACAACAACATGTCGTCTTTTTCCTGCCACTGCCCAACAGCAGTAGAGACGGTCAGGGGAGGAAAAACATATTCATATTCATCGTCCCACTGGTCAGAAAGAGTGTGGTCTGCAACAAACGCTCTGAGGGTTCGTGGTAGGGAGGCGCGGACCTCTTCCACTAGTCTGAGCAGGAGTCTGTTAGATCTGATTCGGAGCCGTTCAGCCAGATTAGAGAATAAAGTTTTCATCAGATGCCCCAGCTTCACACAACCCACCTCTTTCAGTCTGAATTTAAGGCTCTCGGAGGACAAGACCTGTGAAGTGATGAGGACATTTCCAAATAGTGGCTCCTCAAAGGGCCACATCCCTGGTGTCTTTACTTCTTTCTGGCAATAGATAAGGACCTGCCATGCCTTCAGGACAGACTGGTAGAAAGGTATTAACCCTGTCAGATCCAACACCTTGGGGCTGAAGCAGGAAAAGATGTTTATCGTACCCCAAACGTCCAGCCCTCCTCAGCAGCGCTCAAGCAGTGTCCATCCATGGCAGGCCAAAGCTGTAGAGCAGTTTCTGGGCTGTCTGTAGCCTAAAGGCTGTGATGCGTGATGCTATGTCAATCAGTCCTTGTCCTCCTTCTTGTGTTGGCAAATAAAGTGCTGTTGATTTAAGCCAATGGTGTTCTGACCAGAAGAAATCCACAATAATTTTCTGAAGTTCTTCAATTATGTCCCTTGGAGGAGGTAAAACTACCAGTCTATGCCAAAGGGTCGAAGCATCCAAGTTATTGACAACCAAGACCCGTCCCCTGTAGGAAAGCTGAGGCAGCAGCCATTTCCATTTGGATAGCCTGACACACACTCTCTCTCTAGCACCGTCCCAGTTCCTCCTCTGAAACTCCTCTGTTCCCAGAAAAACACGCAACATTTTAATACCCTGATTTCTCCAACTGAGATTCTTGGTAGCTTTGGAGTCTCTTTATCTGCCCACTGACCAACTTGAAAAGCTTCAGATTTTTCCCAGTTCACTTTGAAGACTGAAGACTTAAAGACTGTTCTCCAGAAGGTGCACATCTCTCTGGTCTTTCACAAACACATTTATGTCATCCGCATAGGCCGATACCACCAATGATGGTTGCTGAGGCAACCCTGGTAACACAAAGCCTGACAGTTTAGATCTCAGTATGTTCAATAGAGGTTCATGGCTCTTGCATACAGTTGTCCCGAAATAGGACATCCCTGCCTGATACCTTTCTGGATCTCTACTGGACAGCTATGCCCACTACCCACTTTCACCAAACAACACGCTTCCCTGTACAACAAGCTCACCAAAGATACAAAACCATCAGGGAGACGCAGACAGAGCATTTGTTTTGTCTGAGAAACCGATTTCTCCAGGTTAAAAAAGAAGGACGTGGGAGCATCCATGTCTCTCACACTGGTGAAGCGTGACCTTACCAAAGCCCCTTTTACCCTTTCGCTCAGAAAAGAAGCCAGTTCTTGTTTCTTTTGCTGCAGCTTGTGACTGTCTGTGCTATTATGACTAAGTGAGATGATTTCTAATTCCCTGATTTCTTTTTCCAGATCCTGAATTATCTTGTTTTTACTTGTGCTGTAGAATGACCCGTAAACTGCTGACAGAAGACTCGTATGTGTGCTTTACCTACCTCCCACCACTGACTTAAAGACTCAAAATCCTCTTTCCTCCCCCTCCAGATTCCCCAGAAAGTTTCAAATTTTGAACAAAAATCATTATCTTGAAGCAATTTGCTGTTAAAATGCCAGTATGAGCTGTTTATGAAAAAGATCCAGTCTGGCTGTTCCCTGATTTGGAGCATAGATGTTAATGAAACAAAAATATACGTCCCTTATTTTTGCTCTGACCATTAAAGCTCTTCCTTTCTCAAACTCTGTGGTGGAGATGATTTTTAACATCCAGCCCTGGAGAGTAGAGAACAGCTACGCCGGCAGAGAGGTTTGTCCCATGAGACCCCTCCACCACACGGCCCAGTCTTTCTCATTGTCTATGTCAGTGTGTGTCTCCTGCAGGAAAATAATATCTATTTTTTTCTGTGTGATTTTTTTCTGAAATGATTGCCCTTTTCTGTCGATCCCTCCCCCCATTGATGTTCAAAGACCCGATCTTGGCCTTACTCATGGAGAATCGAGAAAAAGAGACGATGTAAACAGGTAGGAAATACAGATAGAGGAAAGTCACCCAGTGCAGCACATTCTTCATGACTTACTTTTGCATTTTTAACTTTTTTGCTCCTTTTCCTTTATTAGCCTTTATCATCTTCCGTTATGTATTTCTTAAGCCGAAACAGTTTTTTTTACATCTAGCAAATCAGAGCCTACCATTTTCTGTAAAGTTAGCACACTGTTAATGAATTTTTCAGCATCCAGAAAGTAATCAGAAACTTTTACAGACTTCCCAAAAGTTTCGTCCAGATGTACAGATGCCCACCAACCTGTGAGTCTGTGACAGAGACAAAGTCAGAATCAGTGCCATACTCCATTACATCCTCTTTATACTCAACAGCATCTCTCTCCAACCCCCCACACTCACTGTTGCAACAGCAGCCTGACTTTGGTCAGATTCAGCTGTGTCCCTGTCATGTGCTTCACTTGCTGTGCTACCACTGGCAGCCTCACTGACAGTCGGTAAGACTGGATCAGCTGGCAGCCTCTCTGCCTGCCCGCCGACCCCCTCCCCCGGGTCGGCTGATGAACGGTCAGGCATGCAGACGTATGGACAGGCAGGCAGGCAGACAGGCAGGCTGATGATCAGGCGGGCAGGAAGACCAGATCTCTGGCAGGTAGGATACAGGAAAGGTTACAAACTTTGATATATTTACTCAGAGAATATTCTGTGGCCGAGAGCAGTTACCACAAGGCAATCAACAATCTGCTACTGGATAGCAGGCTGAGCAGGTCTTAAGTAATGCAGGGCCTTCTTGCCAGCCACGCCTACCAGTGGCAGAGAGCACAACATTAATTATTTAACAGGTGTAAGCTAATGTCCATTATCTATTTATTTATTTTTTTACCTCCCACAGTATGATATCATTTACTGGGCTTACTCTTCATCCGCAGTTTTGTCATTGATTTCAGGTAAGGTTTTATATCTATATAACAATTAAGATTTTCTTTCACCATGCTCAATAAGGGTGGAGTGCACCTCAAATTTAGGTATCTAACCAATACACCATGTCAATCCCTGGTGATTGTCACTAATGCCAACATAACACATTTAATACTTTATAATGATTTCAGGATATTTCCTTTATTAATAATTAGGAATAACGGTCTCCTACAGTTGGTGTCAGAAGTGTCTCCTGTGAGAGCACAGACCGGACAATGTGAAGTGCGAATGGCCAAAACCTGGATAACATCCAGCCTCTGTTCAGGAGGGCCTTCGCCTGATCTGTGCTCTGCTCTGCCAGGATTGTTCCTGCGTCTCATCCTGTCAAGGTCGACTGGTAAGTCGACACACATCTTTTTTTCTCTCCTTGCTGAAGATTGGGGACTAAGACAGCCTGAGGGTGTGAGCTAAGATAAGGTTCTATGTGAGAAAGTAACTAGAAGGCGGTGATTCTCACTTTTAGTGGGACCAGACAGAAATCCTGCTTTGTCAGAGAACAAAGAGGTGTTTCACTTAAAGGACAGTGAAATTATAGGTTAAATCTTTTGTCCCTGAGATTGTGACAAAGGTTCTCCACAACAGGATAGTCGGGTGAGGCTTTGGTCCACCAGAAAATAGATCAGCTCTGTCGGAGACGTCCAGCCGTTCTAAGTTTGAGGGAATTCCCCCCCAGTGTCTACACAGGGCCAGACATGGGTTTTTAGTAGAACCGGCTCAAGACACCAGGCTATTTCCCCTGACACAAGGAGAAAAATCTTTAACTTTATGTTAAAGAAAGAATGGCTGAGAGCATGCAGATGAGTGTCGATCTGGTTTGAGTAAAGATTGTTTGTTTTCCTGCAGAGGACATTTTCAGTCTGACAGCATCAAAAAATACTAGAAATGGTTTGATTAAGATAAAAAGAAGAATTATACTCATACAAAAAAGAGTGAGATATAAAGTTTCAAAACAAAAAGAGTGAGATATGGATTAAAGTCTCAAATAGAGACAAAATTATTAAAATGCTGAATGTGAGAGAATACTAAAACATTTGACTTGCTGACAGATTTAAGACGAAGCTCATAATAAAGCAGGTTTTCCAAGAGCCAGAAGGTCACACACGACTGATAATTGTAAGGACCAGAGACACAGATAATTCTAAGCAAACTGACTCTACTGTTTCTCATGTCAAACTTTAAACTAACAGATTGTTTTTGCTTTATCCACATGTCCCAGCAAAACCCCACAACACACATGACTGATAATGATCAGGTGGTGTCCGTGGATCCTAAGTTGAGACCCGAAAAAATTGTCAAGATTGTCCTTCTACACCACACCGATCCAACAACCGATCCAGTCGGGAAAGCTATGAAAGATAAGCCAGAAATATGATTCTATGGTTCAATTGCACCTTTCACTGCTTCCAAAAGTAGGGGTTCCCCCATGCATGGATGTGGACTGAATTTCTGGACTGAGAGCACTGTGAAAACTTTGCTTTCCAAAGGTCATCAGACCCGAGCTGAGTGAAAAGGCAACCTGGCGTGTTGAAAACACCCCACGCCTCAGCCCACAGACACGCCAGACACAAGAACTGGTCAATGATGTGGTCTAAAGAGAAGTTTGGACTATGACTGGGTGGCCACTGCTGGAAGCCAGGCCGCAGTTTTTGAATGGGGTGAGAAGGAGAAAGACATTTTTGCATGAATTCTCTGCAGGACCACGTACATCACTGATAACAAGGTCACGCACAAATGAACACACACACACAGCTGTACCAAGTCTCTCATTTGTGTTCCACCTTTTCTGTCTTTTCTCTAATAAGCAAAACAACACCAGCAAATTCACAAAACTACATGTTTAAACACACACGCACACAGAACATGTGCATGGACACCAGAAAATACATTTAAACTGATAAACATGTATCTTGCTCTATCTGCATTGAACCTCCAAAGCTATGCCTAAATCTGTCCAGAAGAAAAAAGCGATTCCAGTGTAAAACAGGAAATTGCTCTCTTGAAACAGACACACGTCTAACTAGTGACTTTATCCTTAGTGTTGTATGACAGACCTGACCCAGGGATAAACAAATTAGGGATGTTATGCTAGTCTTTTAAAAAAAGCATTTTGGAAGAAAGGAATTCTCTAAAACAGCATAAAAACAGAAGCTGTGGCATGAAGTCTTGTGTGAGACCAGACTGTTTTTGATGTAGATAAGTCAATGTTTATGAAACAAGAATTCCTTATGAAAACATTGCTAAACTCACAGCTTTAAGAGAGCTGTGGTATAGTTTCAAACCATAGAAAAAAGGAATTTGTAGTCTAATTAATAAATTTCAGGGTTTTTTAATGACTGAGATGAAGAATTGAAGAAATTTCTGTATATGTTTGAGGATCCTCAAAAACTAACACGTTTTTCTGTAGGCTATGCCCTTCATCTGAATAGGGCAATGAGTGTGAGTATGAATGGAAATGTGAAAATGTTTGCGTATAACGTCAAGGTGGTAAACGGGAGACTGTGAAGATTGACTGGGTAGAAAATATTTGTTTCCAGTTTAATAGTTCAACATAAGATGAGATAATGGAGACTCATCTGGTTACTTGAACTTAAAACTTCAAAATATCTCCTTCAGTCTCTGATTGCATTTGGGCAACAAGAGTTCACGAATGAACATACTGAGGTGGAGATAAAGAGATGTTTACGGTTGAAAGCTGGATTTTCTATAAAATATTTTCTTTTGCCAGGCTGAGACAGTTTGTTTGAGTAAAGGAAAGGGACTGAGAGGATGTTTTTGGAACATCTGATTCTTAAGATTCTTTTGTCTCTGAAAAAAATACATAATTCTGAGAAATGCTTCTTTTTCTGTATTTGGCCGTGGTTTAAGTTGTCAGAGGTAACAGGATGCTCTTTCTGGCCACGGTCGGGCTTGCGCGTCATCCTTGCTTTTTTTTCCCTCCCTTGAAAAGTGGGGAGACTGTTTGGGCATAAAAGGTAAATTTTAGAGTAAAGAGTTTTGTGTGATGAAGTAAATCTCTTTTAAAAAGAGTTCTTGGTTAAAAAGGAATTCCCTGAAATCCTATTTTTAATCATCTATAGTTCCAGGTATAAGCTTAAAGATCATTTTTTGGGATTACTATCAGTTAGCTAATTCTAACCATTTGATTTTCTTTTTGACTGGTGGTTCTAACATTAACACATTAGATCCAAACAGGTGGTCGTACAGGGAATTTTCTTGCGTACATGTGAAATTTCAGGTTTCTGGTTCTGTGACATGTAGAAGAAACAAGCCAAAGTTTGAGGTCATATTCTTGACCTGGTCATCTTCCTGAAAAGTGTTCATTCCTGTTTCCAGCCATTTGGCCCTGGTTGAAGAATGCCTGCATTTTGACCAACTTAGAGGATGTTTAAAATAACCTTCTTCTCAGAGCGAAGGTTGTCAAGGCCACAGATCTATTGAAACAATAGATATGCTTTAGAATCAATTAATTAGAAAGATATTGAATGAGATGCATGCTGTTATGCCATTGAGGAATTAATAGCATTTTAAGTAAACAGAAAACATTGTATTAAGACATAATTACTTAGATACTTAACTAAGTTTAACTAAGTTATTATGAGCTGTACAAACAGCCGGGAAAAAGATAACAATGAGCCATGTTATCTACCTCACAGTCAAACAAGACATTATTCTAAAAGGCCAGAAATTATTTCTGATTTTATGTTTCATGTTAATGTAACCAGACTAAAAAAGAAAAAATCAACAACGTGCACTGTGGATATGATGTTTCTGATTTCTTTTTTATCCATAATCACTAAGAAAGTGGTGCTTTTCCAGGTTAATGATTTTGAAGGGGAATTAAATCATAGCAGAAGAAATGTGCTTGATTTTTTTTAACCTTATTAACCTGCTTATTATACCTTTATATAACCTTATTGAAACCAGTTTTTTTTTTTAGCTCAAACTGAGTTTTTTGCAAAACATGTGAGTGTTCTGATCTAACCTTGCCTGTTTTAACCGTGGGGGGATCAGAGAACCCAGACGAAACCCAGGTTTGGACAAGAGAGACGGGTGAGATCTGAGTTAGAAAAGGTTGTAGTCTTTTTGTCACAAGAGATAAGAATAAAACTAGGGGTTTGTTCTTTAAGGGGAGACAAAGAGCAACATTAGTGAGGACAAAGTCTTACTAATCACCAATCAAGCAGGGTTCTTAGCTTATGTCAGAAACAAACTATTAAAGCACACTATCACTTATTAAAATCTAAATTTCCTTTAAGGTTTTATGCATAGGGTATTATAAATATCCTTTATTTAGAGGTCTATTCAGCAGGAGAAATTACCTTTGTTTAGGGATGCATACAGGTCCTGAAGAGTCGAAAGCTGTCTCCAGGAAGATAAGAGGGTTTTTTTTATTCATTTATTTGTACAAGAGAAGTCACATGTTGATGAAGCTGCAAACTTCGTCAAAGACTCTAACGCAAATTTTCTTTTCAGTTTTAAATTTCAGAAATAATTAACAAAACTCTGTTTTAGGCACCACCAGCAGACTACAGACCAAGTTAGGAAAATTACAGAGTTAATTATTACCAAATAATCAATTAACAGTTTTTTTCTTTTTAGGTTGGAGAGACACTTTAGGAGGGACAGTGAAAGTTTAACTGAGAAAGTGAACATCTCTGTGTCCTTCAGGGTCGCTGTTTTGGTTTTCATGAAATAAGTTCATGATGTAGATTTAAAATGGAAACAATTGTCTTAAATTCTGTCTAATGTTAACTTCTGAAAAAAAAAACCAACCAAATGCTATACAGGTTTTTTTTAGATAAAGAAATAGGGGTGGCTTTGTGGCAGGTGTTGTGGAGCCGACTTCCTGATCGGTGGATCAGGGGTTTGGTTCCCACTCTGTCTGAGGTCCACACATCTAGCTCCTCGGGATGGGGGACAGCTCTGCAGCCAGATAGGAATTACAGGTTTTTTACAGGTTGTGTATTTGAGATGGTAAAAAAAAACCACACTAGAAAACCAGGAGGTCTAAGATTGAGGAAATGGAACCAAAGTGGGCACAAAGAGAGTGTCCACGTGATGTGAATGGATTTCCTGGCATCTGCTTGAGAGACAGAGCCAAAGGCCTCAGGCAACCAAACGTGATGTTTCAGTGGTATAATTCTCACCTCCCCACTGCCTTGGCCCACTAATCCTCTCAACAACAAAAAGGAGGGGAGAATGCATAAAGTTTGACAGATGCATCATTCGACATCAGGATGTCTGCTTTGATGCATATATCCGTCAAAAAATCATCTCAGTTAAGCAGGGGTTTTCAACAAATCCTGCACTCTGGAAATCTCAACAAAAAATGAGGATTCTCAGTTCTGTCTATGACCAAGAGGAAGTCTGAATCGATTGGGTTTTCATTTCTGCTACATTAAAATGAAATAAATGTATCACACACATTTTACTTAGATTAAGAAAGAAATCTAGAACAAAATGGGCCTTTGTTGTGTTTTTCCTAAAAGACGTAATTAATGGGTTTTCTGATTAACATTACTATTATACGGTTCAAATATGGCCTTAATTAAAGAAGGTGTATTTAGTCTCCATAAAGGTAAATACTTTAATTGTATTAAAGCTTGCAGATTCTCCTTGAAACAGAAGGTAAAGAAAAGCTTGATATTATTTTAAAGTGATCTTAATTAATTTTATTAATTAAACAATGGCTATCAATAGAGATGATATTATTCACAAATTGGGGGCAGTCTGTTAAAAGACAGACCCAACTTATAAACTTCATTTTCTGTAAATGGTTTCATAGGTAATTATTGTTGTTCAATGTTCGTCACACTTCTCAATATTTGCTGCTGCTTTTGGGGCAGTATTATCTCCCCCCTTTTTTCTCCTTCCAACACTCACCCTTTTGTTTTCCCCTTGTCTTGTTGTGTCTATGAGAAGTGAGTGGCACACCGTATGTCAACATATGATCAGAAGTTAATCAATACACTGTTGAAATTTATGTGTTTATTCTTTCTTTTTTTCCTCTCGTGTTTGTCTTTTTGCCAAGATTAGGGTCCCTGGGGTTTGGTACAGCATAAAGCTGATTTTTCGGTTCTTTCCTGTGATCAGATTAAACTAATCCGTGAAATGTCCTATTGTGAGATTTCATGTAAACAAAGGTCGACGTCCTTCCATCAGTGAAATGTTTGACGCATGTGACCAGAGTCTTTAAATAAAGCTCTCCTATCTGAATAAGGCAGAATAGCTCCAGATTTCAATGGGATACACAGATCTTTGGCGAATATTCTCCCCGGGTTATGACCTCGTACCATGTCTGTATGTCGTAGTGTTTTGTCCCTTCATGTTTCAATGTTTAATGTATGTTCAACTTCTTTTATCTTCATTATTAAATTTATATTCTTCT